>BQNB010026205.1:0-57464 GCA_026074375.1 Tanacetum coccineum | reverse complement strand
GAATTAAGGTATCTTAAGCATGAAGTATTGGAGTATTTTTCTTTTTTGTTTCTAGCTAAAGGACATGAAAGTGGAGTTTGAAACTAAATTACACCACATGTCCACATTTGATTTGATTTTATTTCGAACTCAAAAACTAGCAACAAATAATTATAAACAAGTCGGCATGTTGCCCGCGCGTTGCGGCGGGGCTAACATGTTACTGCAGCTTGGTTCAAAATTGTTAAGTAACCATCATATTTTTTGTTAAACATATAGTTTTCTTCCTTTAGGAGAATAAAGCAGCAACTTGACAATCGCTCCATGCTTGATGCTTTTATATTGGCCAGAAGCCGGTGTAACATAATTCCCTCAACCAATACTTGTCCATTTCTAATATAGCAAAAAGGAAATAAAAAGTAAATGAAACAATGTAGTAAGAATATCAGTTTTCTCATATGATAACTGAGTTTTCTTAGCAGACCTTAAAAGCGAAGCCTCCATTGTCTTCATTTCCTTCTTCAAATTCTTCGATTCATGATATGCATTTTCAACTAAATTCCACTCGAAAATCGCGTTACCTGTAAAACAAATTAAACAATATTCTGTTTCAGTTTCAAATGCGATGAGATGTGTCATAAATAAACTTCTCATCCAACTTAGTCCACATATATTAATTATCAATTTCATACCTATTTTACATGTTACAACTCGTTCAAAACTTCAAATCAATTACTAATAAATGGACTTTGGCTTAACTTTTATCACAATATTTACAAAGCAATTGGGCTTATGTTTCTGTCGTAGGGTAGAATACATTATACTATTAGAAGGTGATACAAATTGATTTCTTTGGTAGGGTAGAGTGGATTATAGGGTGATACATGATGTTATCCATCAACCCATCATGACATACATATTGCAATTGTGAAAAACACGAATAAAATAAAATAATGTACGTAACGTGAATCATGTCAGTTGCGCTTGCTAAATACGTAGTAGTGTTTTGTAGAAAGTAGAAAGTAAACTTATTGGTAATTTATAAATGTGTATGTCTATATAAGGCCCCCATTGTCTACCGTATTTCTCACAAATCAATCAGCTTGTTCACTCTTACAGAGAAGTAGTTCGATGTTGAGCACGCAAGATCATAAAACTGCCTTAGACCTCTCTCGGCATGTAACCCGAGCGGTACCACGAATAAATAAATGTATAAACTACTAAGCTAATTATAAGTCCAAATGATTTTTTTTATCTTACAACACCACACATTTTTATCCAAAATTTCAAGAATGGGTTATTAATTTTTTTCCACTATTAGATTGTGGAGTTAGGTTCTATCTCTAATGCTTCAAAGGGCAAACTCATACAATTTAGTTAACAGGCACGTTTGTATATTCAGTGTCGGTGTTATGGGTCTCACTTATTGCAATTTCACTGTTTAAGCGTGAACCTATTTTTTTCCTAATCTGCAAGGTAACAGGGGTCTGTTATCTAGATAACGTTAATATAGTTGCTGTTTTACCATGTTCAACTTTTTGAGAACCAAAATTTCATCCTAAGAGTTAATTTTTTCTTAAGAATAATACAAAAGAGATGTGTATATATGGTTACCTCACAACATGAGGAAAGTTATTGCACCAACGTTATAGTGACATCAGCAGTAATTCTATTATGCTATCTGGTGTCACAGTTTCGGTGTTGATGGAGCAACATGACAGGTTGAATCTTGGAACAGGAAACCGGCGACCAAGCTGAGCAGCAACTGTTACAGCAGATGCAACTGGATTGGGCATTGATGGGCCTGCAAAAATGGCGTAATTTGCAACAATGGGTCGGTTCATCCCCCTGTCCGTGCTCATACACATACGGTTAAACCCGTTCCCATCCCCATTGCCATTGCCATTGGCGGAACATATTGTTGGACACCTGGGAACATCATAGGAACCATGCCACATCTCATCGACATCGTCTGCAAACATCGGTCATTTAGACACTTCCCCATTCTTTAAATCTTCAACAATTGGAATGCTAACCTTTTCTGGTGCAACCAAGTCTTGAACATATTCCATATAAATCTGTTCCAACAGCCAACACGTGTATTATTATTTCAAAGCAACATATGCAATGTGACATAATGTATAACGATCACTACTTATGGCATGGTCATGATAAAAAAGGTTAACACAATAGCTAAGAAGTAAAGGTCAGCTTGAGAACATAACTGTATGAAGTAATGCTCTAACACGCTATATGGCATAGCTCTTTTGTTATTTCAGATTGGAAACTCAAGGATTAATTCATTATGAAACCAATGGGATCCATACAGAACTATTATATAGGTTATGCATTTATTAGTCATTTAAAGGAATAAGAGTAAACTGATTTAAGTATGAGATGACATATAGATATAGCTAAATGATTGAATTTTTCTTTACAATATCTGTTAATTTTCATACTCTTGTGATATTTATAATCATGCTAGTAGTCTAGTACTAAAGATTTATAAATAACTAAAGGCGGATGAGGCATTTTAAGCTAATCCAAACATTGTTGAAAAGGCGGAAACATGACATTTTAAGCTAAGCCAAACATCTTTAAGGTATTGAATTTGGGTAAATACAAAACCAAAAACAGCAAACTTATTTTTTAAGCAAATCCAACAACAAAGCTTATACAAGAAATAACTTAAATAAATACCAAAATCAAAACAGCAAAGCTTAATAAATAACTAAAGGCGAGGATGCATTTTGAGCAAAATCCAAACAGCTTATTTTGAGCAGGTACATCAAAACCATCCAAACACTTTGCTTCACTATATCTATCAGACGTTAAGCTTATTTTTTGGCTTATATATTATTCGTCAAAAACTGAACCTCATAAGTCAAATTCCGTTCAAAATCCAAAAAAATAAGTTTAACAAACACCCGCTTAGAGTTTTGACTATGAGTCCAAAATAACTCAAACACCAAACTAACAGTTGCTAAAAACGACCCAATTCGATAAAAAAAAAAAAACCAAATCACAAATCTATACCACTGGATGATATTGCCCCATAAACCCCCTCCAGCGCACTCCACAGGTATCCGGTAACTCAACAAAAATAAATCACAATAACTCGCTTTAATTTTTCCCCGGTAATTCAAAACCACATACCCCACTTGAAGCAACCGTGTGCAATTTTCTCTTATGTTATGTAAGGGATCTTGGTATGGATCTGGTAGGCTGTGATGGCCTCCAGGATTTTAAGTTTTAGTGAGTACATATGCAATTCTTCCTTTTTAAATCGATAACAATGTGCTAAAGTATCTCAAATAATGGGCAAAACCCGAACCGAACCGAATAAATTCAACCTGAACCGAAAACCAAAATTGCCGAAAACGAGAACCGTTAACAGAACCGAATTTAAAAGAGCAAAACCGAAAACGAACCGAGGTTATGAGAGCAAAACCGATTTAAAAATTTCATGTGTATTTTGCATTGTTCTAACCCGAACCAACCTTGAACTGAAACAACTCGAGAAAAACAGAAACCGAAAATCGTAATTATATAAAACCAAAACTGAACCGAATACTACTTTGATGCTGCATATGAGGAGGATTATATAGATTGTATCAAAATCAAGGCTCCTTATATATCGCCACTAACTATAAAAGGCGAGTTGTTTTTGCGAGAGCTTGTGTTGCTTAATGTGTCATCTTTAGTGGAAGTCGACTTAATATATTCGATCAGTTATAGAGAGTGTAGGAATATTAGGAGTAAATTTAAACATAGGTTAGGGGGTTAAGTGTGCATTGTAATTTAGATTAGGAATAGACTATAACTAGGATTAAATAAGCTTGCCTTGAAAGGCAAGGAGTTTCCTATTCGATTTAGGAAAGTATTCTACCCCCTCATCCCTATAAATAGAGATGAGGGGGGGATGCTAGTTATTCATTCTTCTTTCTCGTTGTAATAGCTTTATTAGGGATTTAAAAAAGGTTTGGTACGAGGGTATAACGTGTGCATATATTTGTCGGTTCTTTGTAGTCTCTCGTGTACGCTACTTGTGCTCGATACAACTCGCGATCTAGCGTTCCGCGATCGAACTTCTGGTTTGTTGTCGTAATTGTCCAACAAGTGGTATCAGAGCCAAGGTTACGTTGGTTTCTTGAAGCTAGATCGACTCAAAGGTGTACAATCCCATCAAGTGATATCTCTTCTTTTTGGTTCGTCGGTTCCTGCGCAGCGGTGGGAGAATTGATGCTGCGGGTTCGTTAACCGTTGGATCGTTGTGAAATTCAAATCGTAGGTCGAAGACATATAGATCTAGAATCTCACCGGAGGGATCTTCAGTTAAAGGTTCGTAGAGAGAGATACAGTAGGTGGAAGTTGCTGTTCCGGAATCTGCAGATTCTATTTAAAGTAGATTTCGATCAAGGATTTGAAGGCTTAAGATTGTCGAGTTTTGCAAGAGTCTTGGGGTTTATCAAGGTTGGTATTGCAAAGGTTTAAATTCGACAAGGTTCAAGCTTCAAAGGGGTTTGTACAAGGTTGAATCTTTAAGCTTCAAGGTGTTGTTTTTAAGGTTCTAGAGGTGATCAAGTTTGAAGGATAAAAAGGCTTCAAGGTTTAGTTGATTATCTAGAATCTTGAATTATTGAAGTTTAAAGGTGTCCGCGGGTTTCTTGGTATTCTAAGTCTTGGTGGTTCTTGGAAAACAAGTAAGGTTTAGCTTTGTCTCAGGATTCAAGAAAAGTGATTACTTGGAGTACAAGGTATATCAAGGTTGTAGACATGAGGTGGAAAGATCGAAGCTTTAGGGTATTCTAAAGGTTAGTAGATCAATCTTTACAAGAAAGCGGGGTTAACACACGGCTTGTGAGACTTGTCGGTAAAGTTGGTTAAAAAGCAACTTGACAAGGTTTGTAGCAAGGTTAAAGAAGAATGGCTAGTATGAATACTAGGTTAAACATCGAAAAGCTCGATGAGAATATTGTACAAAAGCATGGAGGTTCAAAACAAGTTGGATTAAAGCAACTTGGTTCCAAACAAGTTGGGTTCAAACAACTTGGTCAAAAACAAGTTGGGTTCAAACAACTTGGTCCTGGTGTTGAAACAGGATTCCATGGAGTACAAGATGCGTGCTTTAATGGTACATCATGGATGTGATGCTGCATTAGAGACATTACCCGCGGACATGGAAGTAGGAGAAAATACTGATTTGACGAAGAAGGCATACAGTACCTTGATTATATGCTTGGGAGACTGGGTTTTACGGGAAGTTACCAAGGAAACAACTGCTGCAGTAATTTGGATGAAGTTGACTAGTCTGTATATGACTAAGTCCTTAGCAAACAGACTGTATCTGAAGAAGAAGTTGTACACGTACTATATGAGTCCAGGTACAAAACTGGGTGATCATATAGACGAGTTTAATAAGTTGATACTTGATTTGGCGAACATTGATATCGAGATTGAGGATGAGGATCAGGCACTCATGTTACTTACGTCGTTGCCATCGTCTTACGAAAACTTTATTAAGACATTGTTGTATGGGAGGGAATCCTTGACAATGGAGGATGTTCTAGCGACTCTGAATTCAAGAGAGTTGAAGAAAAGAACTGAAAGCACAAAGGAAGAAACTGGTGACGGGTTATATGTAAAGGGAAGGTCAGATCATTCAAGTAAAGCTCATTATGGTAGAAGTTCGCAGTTTAAGTCAAGGGCTGGAACTGGTAAACTTAAGTGCTTCATATGTCATTCAGAGGGTCATCTGTAGAGAGATTGTCCAATGAAGAAGTCAAGTGGGTTCGTCAACAAGAGTAAGCGTGATCAGGATTTTGATTCTTCTGATGACGAGGGTAACACCTACGTTAGAGAAGCCTTTGTGGTAGTCAGGAATGATGAGACGACTGAATTGGTAATGGATTCGGGTGGGTCTTATCATATGACACACATGAGGGATTTCTTGTATGACTTTAAGGGTTTTGATGGTGGTTCGGTTCAGTTAGGTGATAACAGGACATGCACTATCAAAGGGACAGGGAAAGTGAAGATACAGTTGCATGATGGATCAAGCTTTATACTGGAAGATGTGAGGTATGTTCCAGGGTTAAGAAGAAGTTTGATTTAATTGGGTACTCTTAAAAAAGAGGGTTATACTGTGAAGATGCAAATGGGTAGAATCAAGGTGATCAAAGGTTGTCGGGTTATGATGACTGGGATCAGGAAAAAGAACTGTGTGTATACTTTGGAAGCAAACGTGATGACTTTTGGTGTACAAAAGCATGGAGGTTCAAAAATTAAAGCAACTTGGTTCTAAACAAGTTGGGTTCAAACAACTCGGTCACAAACAAGTTGGGTTCAAACAACTTGGTCCTAGTGTTGAAACAAGAGTCCATGGAGTACAAGATGAAAAGCCTGTTTGGTTTGAGGTGGAACTGCAGGGAGCTCAAGGGGATCGTGAAGCTGAGGTTTTTCAAGTTAGTAACGATGATGCTGCAGTGGCTCAAAGACGGTTGGGGGACAAGCAACCTGAAGAGAAAACAAACATGGACTGCTTGGTAAAGGAGCAGGAAAAGGTACACATTGGTATAAAGGTGGGGGCAAACATTCCGGTAACCGGAGTACCTGGGCAAGAGGGTGCAGAGGGTAATGTTGCTGAAAAGAAGAAAGTGAAGGAGTCTATGGAAGCTAATCTAGGGAAATTACTGAAGTACAATGCCTAGTCGACAAGGTGGTCCCTGGTTCGAGGTTCCAGCATGAGGAAAAGATGCTGAGTATCGGTTGTGTTTAAGTGTTACTCCTAAGGTGGAAATTGTAGGAATATTAGGAGTAAATTTAAACATAGGTTAAGGGGTTAAGTGTACATTTTAATTTAGATTAGGAATAAGCTATAACTAGGATTAAATAAGCTTGCCTCAAAAGGCAAGGAGTTTCCTATTCGATTTATGAAAGTATTCTACCCCCTCATCCCTATAAATAGAGATGAGGGGGATGTTAGTTATTCATTCTTCTTCCTCGTTGTAATAGCTTTATTAGGGATTTAATAAATGTTTGGTACGAGGGTATAACGTGTGCATATATTTTTCGGTTCTTTGTAGTCTCTCGTGTACGCTACTTGTGCTCGATACAACTCGCGATCTAGAGTTCCGCGATCGACCTTCGGGTTTGTTGTCCTAATTGTCCAACAGAGAGTTTGTGATATTCGCTGAAGAAATATTTAGAGTACTTTTAAAAATCCTTGGCCATGTCAAAGATATTACATTTGGGGATCACTGTTCGGAGGTAATACTACTTATAAATGTCTTTTTTTCATACTCCCATTTGTTGTTTTTGTGTAAACTTATACACGTTGCACTGCTAATAATGTTCACTTTTGCATTGATAGCTTCTCTCTCATTTAAAAGCTGGTAGTGATACGTCTGATGATGATCGAGCTGAAAATGGAGATCGAGAGGAACAAATTGCTTCAAGTAATTGTTAAAGAGAAAGAAAAAAAAGTACTAGTAACTGATATGAAAATGGAATGATTTGGTTGCTTTATGAATGTTCTAGTTATAACTTATTGGCTGTAGCTCTAATATAATAGATTTGCATAAAAGTTTTCATTAGACATGTTAGCATTGAACACTAAGAGTCGCGTAACAGTACGTCTAAAACTATATCACTTATTTCTTAGTACATCTCTCAATGAACTTTGAAAGATGTTTCGACAACTGTGTTAGAGTGACTATACAATGTTGTATCTTTCTTTTCTGGAAACAGTTTATATATTCATTAATCAAGGTAAATGAGTGATCAACATGGAGGGTTTGTATATCGTTTGGCCAATCTTCTTTCCATGACTCACAATCTGTTAGACGATTGATTAGAGCCGTTAGCAAGTATCACGTTACTATAGTTTTGGTGCATAAGTTTTAGGCTTTCTAGAAGTTGCGTGATGTGCTAGTCATTAGTGACAAATTTACAAAGATTGCATTTTCCGTTTGGTTCCATGTGTATTGTCTCTCATAGATATGTAACTTGAAGTATTTTTAACTTGACAACATATTTTAAAAGAACTATAAATAAAAAAAGGCCATTTCTGTAGAACCATGAATAAAGTGAGGTTAAATTCATTCGTGGGAATATGAAATGTTATGTGTCCACAGGCTTCTGTTAATCTCATACTATATAAGATTGAGTTGGGGGATTTGAATGGGCAGTATTAATGACATAGTGTATTGATGGAGGAGCAAGTTTCTTTTCCAAAACTCAGTTTCATAGGTGTGATGATCAACCGTTCAGTATGAATAGCCATGAATTACAACCACAATGAATGCCCAGGAAGATTCATCGACATGGCAGTTACAACATGTTATGTATCCTTTGGTTTACCATGAATAATTGCACAATTATTAACATGTGAGATCTCATCCTCAAACACACATAATCGATTCATCATCAAACTCCCTTCCCATCATGAATTAAGATCAAAACAATGATCGTTTTAGTTATACCTTAATTTTTTTATGGTTTTGTGTTTTTTGTTTCAGGAAAGCATATGAGTTATCATGCTGTGTTGGAAGCTTCATAGATTCATAGCAAACGAAAATAACAGCAGGTAGTTGAAGGTGCGTATTCGATTGTAATATTTTCACTTTGATTATTGTTAACAATTTATCCATCTTGGTTCTTTGTTTTTTAAATCCGTATTGCTTTTCTTCGCTCCTAATTTGACAAAAAAACATCGATCATTCAATATGAGTTGAGGCTGAGATGAACACTATATTTGTTTGATGAACACCAACTGTTTGATTAAATGCCTAAATGAAAAAAAATTCAAATAATTATCTTTTAAGGTGAGTGAGTATGATATGAAAGATAAATTTATCCCTATTTTAGCTTATTTTTTCATTTTCTGTTTTAATTTGGATGTGTGCGTGCATCACCTTATACCACAGGTAGCCATTATCATGTTTGTGTCTTTGTAGTTCTGTCATTAAATAGAAGAAAGTGACTACCATTAGTTCTTTGAATGCAATGCTTGATAGTTTTGGCCAAACAGCCAAACAATATTTTTTCCCATATGGCAATATCTATTTTGAAAGCACAAAGCAGTATTGAACTGATTTATGTATCATATGATTTATTTTGGTTGTATTTCAATAGCTATTTTGCACACTTGCTTAAAACTATATTCATAGTCTGTAGGAGTGTTACTGTAATTATATTGCATCTGTGGTGTTTCTATTGGCAGCAATTATTTTGATTGGAATTACAATGTGATAGACAATTTGGTTTGGTTGTGTAACATGCTCACCTAGAATTAGAATGCAGGATGAATCCAGGAGATAATGGCTCAACATAGTGGGGTAAGCCTTGAAATGAAAGTTTGCTTTAGGTGATACTCTGCAAAGCCAGGTAAGTTTACTTTACGTTATTATGCTTAGGACATTGATGTAATAGATATTGTATTGATTGAATGAATTACATAAGAGATGGCATATCTATTTATAATAAATAGATAGCTTTGTAAATAAGCAACATCAAACCTAACCCTAATGGACCACAAGCCCACAATCGGGCTTGGGCCACTTATTCGACTAACACTCCCCCGCAGTTTGAACGGGAGATGAACGAACGCTCAAACTGGTACGAAACTCATCGAATAAACTAGTAGGTAAACCTTTGGTGAAGATATCCGCATACTGATAACGTGACGGGACGTGTAGAACCCGTATAGCACCGGTAGCAACAAGATCCCGAACAAAGTGAATGTCCATCTCGATATGCTTCGTGCGTTGATGTTGCACGGGATTAGAGAGTGGATAGACGGCACTCTCATTGTCACAATAGACAAGTGTAGCAGTGGCTAGAGGTGTATGAGTTTACTTAATTAGATTAGGTAACAGCAAGTTTCAGCAACGCATTGGCAAACACCCGATACTCAGACTCAGCACTAGATCAAGAGAGAGTAATTTGGCGCTTGATGACCATGAGACGATGATTGTTGCTAGAAAAAACCAATAACCAGAGGTTGATCGACGAGTAGGGACAACCCGACCAATCCGCATCTGCAGTAAGCCACTAAAGATGACGTCGGTGAGGAATAAAGTTGTTATCCATTAGACAGGTTGCCACGCACTTACCGTAAGATCCTCTATGAGAGCTGAGAGATGAGGCTTCTGGGGTCATGCATAAAGAGACAGACATGCTGAACAGCATATGAAATGTCAGGCCGGGTAAAGGTGAGATACTGTAAAGGCCTAAGCCCCTAGGTGCTCACCCGGATCCCTCCCCCATTATCCCCCTGTAGATCTCACAAAGAAATCGGAGCACCATTGCAGAAAAGTTTGCGAGTGCGTGTACAAAACAGGTGTATTGACACGGTTTAAATTAAGGCTACCAGCCCGATCAGAAACCTCAGTCGCATACTTTTGTTGAGATTGAAAACATCCACCGAAGCTGTTACGAGTCAAAGAAATGCCCAAAAATAATTAGTGAGCCCAAAAATCAGTCATGGAGAACTCTGATGAAGAGAGTGTAATCTGTTGTAACAGATCAACAGAGATACAGTCAAAACAATATTAATCAAACAATAAAGCAAGTAAGCAGTGTCTGCCCCTGTCTGTAGATGAAGAGTGAAGAGCAAAGCGACTATGTTGAAAACCCTACGAGCAGCATAAGCCCAAAAATTCTAAAACCAGGACCCAATGGGCCTGTTTATAGCCAATAAAGATACTGGAGAAGGCAAACATGATCTGGATGCTGCGGATCCCGGAAACCAGGAGGTTGGTGCATGTATACAGTCTCTGATAACGATCCATGTAAAAAGGCATTCTTGACATCAAGCTGGTGAACCGGCCAATGTCTAGAAATGGCTAGACTGAGTACTGTCCGAATAGTAGCCGGTTTGACAACCGGACTAAATGTCTCATCCACATCAATACCTGCAAGTTGAGTGCTACCATTTGCAACAAGACGAGCCTTGTACCGACTGAGGGTACCATCAGCGTTATACTTATGCCGAAAAAGCCACATAGAACGAACAATGTTCGCGTCCGGTGGCCGAGGCACAAGAATCCAAGTATTATTTTTAATTAAAGCAGTATATTCATCAAGCATAGCACGATACCAATTTGGGTCACGAAAAGCAATTGGATAGGACTTAGGAATAGGTGATATGGTGGACACGTGTAAGTTAAAACGTTGAGTGGGACGATTAGTACCGACACGAAAGCGAGTGACCATGGGGTGAGTCGAGGTGGGATTATTGTGGTTGTGTGTAGGAATAGTTGTTTCAGTGGATGCGTTTGATGTGGGCTGGACGTTTGGTGAGTGGGGAAGTGGGCTAGACTCATGTGTTTGGTGAGCCGGTTGGAGTGGGCTTCGTGGTGGACTGGGTGGAGCAGCAGTAGATGTTATAGTGGTGGTGGGAAGTGGTGATGCAGAAGTGAGTTTGGATATGATGTGTTGATGTATGATGTTGGGCGAAGTGTCCAAAAATGTGTACGAGGGTGAGTCATGAGGAGTCATAGATCCATATGGGAAAACTGTCTCATCAAATGTTACATGACGGGATAAGATGATTTTGTTCGTGTTTAAGTCTAGGCATCGATATCCGCGGTGATTTGTCGGATATCCCAGAAAAATTGCGGGTGTAGCCCGTGGTTCAAGTTTGTGATTTGTGTGAAGATGAGGATAGCAAAGGCAACCAAAAACACGAAGATCCGCATAGTTCGGTGTTGTTTTAAAAAGGCGAGTGTGAGGTATTTCATTGTTGATGGCGGTGGAGGGTAAGATGTTCAAGAGGTAGGCGGCCATGTGAAGAGCTTCAACCCAAAATGTAGGTGGCAGGTGAGCTTGGAAAAGTAAAGTACGAATCATGTTGTTGATGGTGCGTATCATTCGTTCAGATTTTCCATTTTGTTGTGAAGTCTTGGGACAAGAGAAACGAATGGAAATACCATTGGTCACAAATAGTTGGTGAAGGGCAGTATTGTCAAACTCACCTCCATGATCACATTGCAAAGATTTAATGTCACAATTAAAATGGTTCTTAACATAAGCACGAAAGTGAATAAATTTGGACAACACATCCGACTTATGTCGTAAAGGGTACACCCATAAGTAATGTGAGAAATGATCAAGAAACAAGACATAATATTTAATACCCGAAACACTAGTAAGAGGAGATGTCCATAAATCAGAATGGATAATATCAAAAGGAGCCTTAACAATAGTTTCTGAAAGTGAGAAAGGAAGCCTCACGTGTTTGCCAAGCTGACAAGCATGGCAAAGCACGGAAGACTGTGTCTTATTACATGAAATTAAATTATTAGAAACTAACGAACGTAGCACTTCACTTCCCGGATGACCAAGTCGTTGGTGCCACGTTTGCTGTCCAACCAGAAAAGCTTGAGGGTACGACGGAGACGTGACTGGATAAAGGTCACCCGTGCTGTCACATCTGAGGAGAATTTGACGGGTCCAGAAATCCTTTACAGAAAAACCAAACTCGTCAAATTCAATTGTACATTTATTTTCACGAACGAATTGACGTACAGAAATTAAGTTTTTGACAATATTGGGTGTAATGAGAACATTATTTAAGTGAAGTGTACGGTAGGGAGTTGGTAGCGTGCTATGGCCCGTGTTGGTGACAGGAATAGATTTCCCGTCACCAACAAGAACAGATGGATATATGCGAGAATTAAAAATAGTACTAAGATTATTAACTGAAGAGTTAAGGTGAGATGACGCACCAGTATCCATGTTCCAATTTGAGTTAGCCGGATCCTGTAAGGTCAAAGTATTAAAAGCATGTGGCAGTTGTGTCTCTTGACTAGTCGAACCCGAGGAGGCAGATTGGTTTTGTACAGCAGCCGAGTAGAGGGCCTGCTGGTGGCCATTGAACCCGAACGTGGGCTGGTGTGGTTGTGTTTGCTGAAATCCTGGAGGGGCATTGGGCCTTAAGCCCATTGTGTTGTTATGTTGAACTGGTTGCTGACCCTGCGAAATGGATAAGCCATACTGGGCCAATAGGTTTTGTTGGGCCTGAATGAGGGATAGAAGGTGTTGTTGGCTGGCTGAATTAAGACCAGTGTGTCCAGGCCCTTGTTGCATGGAGCGAGTATTATGTTGAGATGAGTTCGGGCGTGGGTTGTTGGTGCCTTTTGGAGAGGCATGAATGAAACGACAATTCGTCCCCCAGCGGCAATAACCTCGGCCAAAGTTGCGGCAGATCTCGGTCTTGTTCTCATTACGGGCATCGCGATCACGATTGTTGCGGTTGTCTTGAATCCGTGGTTGGGATGTAGCAAGAAGCACTTGTGGTGAGCTTGATGTAGTGGAGGTAGAGAGTATCGGTTGCTTAGACCGGAGACGCATCTCCTCAGTCGTGACCATGGTGCGAACAGTTGCTAGGTCAGGAAAGGGATCTTTGTGAGCAATTATTTGAGCAAGGCTTCCGTATTTTTCACTTAGGCCGTTGATGGCATAGGTGACAATATCGTCATCATCCATGGTCGAGCCAAGGTCGGTAAGAAGAGTGATAATGGAATCAATCTTGGAGAAGTAGGCGTCTGGTGTGTCGTCGCCCATTTGTATGACACGTAGTTCACCTTTTAAAGCAACGGTACGTGTCCTTTTGTTTTCTTGGAAGATGGTTTCGATGGTGTCCCAGGCGGCTTTAGCCGAAGCAGGGTTGGTGCTGATCATCCTTTTCCGAAGCGTTGGAGAAAGGGTAAGAAAGATCCATGATTTTACGATGGAGTCAGCCGTGATCCATTCGTCGGTTGGTGGATCAGATGTGGACGTCGATCCATCGATGTGGTTTAGCACGTTAAAGTTGCTGCAGTGCCCTTTGAAAAAGTAACTCCATGTGGAGTAGTTCGATTCCTGAAGATCGAGTTTTTCGGGTACGAGACTATTGATGTTATGTACCGCGTAGAGTTTTTCAACCAAGGTAAGGGCAGGAGGGGGTGGTGGTGTATTCGAGTTTGTCATGGCAGAGTGATGAGTTCGACTGTTAAATCGAAGTGAGGTTTGATGATTTAGGGTTTTGGGGATCGGTTGTGAAGGCCTGATACCATGTAATGTGATAGATATTGTATTGATTGAATGAATTACATAAGAGATGGCATATCTATTTATAATAAATAGATAGCTTTGTAAATAAGCAACATCAAACCTAACCCTAATGGACCACAAGCCTACAATCGGGCTTGGGCCACTTATTCGTCTAACATGAACAATTCTGTCACAATCACTTATAGATTCGAATTACACCTCAATGCTACTTTCTTGGAAGGATTATAATCTATAAATTGATGGTGGATAGTGGTGGTAGTCGATGGTGGTGATGGTGGTTTGAAGGGGTGTTTGGATCCTTGGTTTGTCAAGCCAAGATCACCAAACAGTATAACAAACCATATAATATCATGTATTAAACAAGGTGTTGGCTTATTCATGGCCAAACATGCATTATTGCCATGGATGCAAAATAATTAACAGAAAATAAATTTGTAGCCTTCGAATCTGAAGAGAAAATAAATATTAACTGGAATTTAAACCCCGATTGGTACGTGTAACCAATGGCTTAGGGATCACTTTAGTACTGTATTTAAAGAAAATAAATTAACAATTGGCTATGGGATCAAGAATAGAATCACTGTTCATAAGGACCCCTCATGTGGTCGTATAATTAATTCCAAAAAAAAAGCCTCCCCTAGGGGTTGTTCTTGAAATTATTCCTTTTGAATCCTATAAAAAAACAAGCATTTTTTAGCCATTTTTTATGCATACAACGATGATTCATATGATTCATATGATGGGCTCATGATACCCACTATAGCTGTTGAATTATATGAAATATCATATTAAACAATTTTAGATTATGCAGCGGAACTATGCATATCCTATCAACGGAATCATAGAGGCTTTATAGGACCATTCTAATAAATACAGATGAGTTATACCTTTGTAGCGTAATCGGTTTAGAATCAAATTTTGGGGTGAAACCTTCACCATTAACATGAAAAACACCCAATGAAACAAAGTGATCTATGGAGATCACCTCTATGATGTATCCACACTACACTTCCTTGTATACCAATTAGATGCTAGTCTTACAACCTTGTAACCTTGGAATACACCTTGAATAAAACAAGATTCAAGTGATTGATCAAGCAAAACAAAAACCCTAGATGGGAATAAGTTTTTAGCCGTGTATATGTAGAGAGAAATTAGGGGAGAAGATTTGGTAAATTGGTTATCAAATAATGAGAGAGATTTTTTCATCGATTTATTAACCAAAAACTTGATCTTATCCTCCCTTTTCCTCCTCTATAGGCCGACCACTATATGGGCTCAAATGGGGCCGTCCCATATGTATTTTCCTAGTCCAATAGATTAAGTTTACTACATGCTTAGTTATGTAGAGCCTAATAGTGATCCTTGTTACATGGGTTATTGTATATTTACCGTTCAAATACAATAAACACATATATAAATGGTTCACTCGGTGTATATGTGTGTGACCCCATGGGTCACATATGTCTAGTCATATAATTATTTATTTATGACACGAGCATACTCACAACAATTACATAATCATTAATTTTTTGGGGGTTTTATATGGGTAGGGGAAGAATCCCCGACCACAGGTTTGTACTCTAATTAGCTATCGTAATTTGATTGTAATTTGTTTTTTTGCCTTTGAGGATTGTTAGTTTTTTTGTAAGTATGTTTACCGATTCATTATAGGAATATTGAAACCTATAGGTAGCCTGGATTTGGTAACTTAGATGCATTTTAATACTCTGAAGTAATTGAGATGATTTTATATACTTTTTTATTTATGGTTTATTACATTATTTACTTTTGAAAATTTAATACTGATCTTCATATCTGGTGGTTTCGTAATTTGATACTTAAACATGATAGTGGCAAGACACGGGATACCTGCCTCAATTATCTGTGATCGTGATGGAAGATTCACTTCAAATTTCTGGAGATTATTTCAGAAAGCTTTGGGTACAGATATTAGTATGAGCACTGCGTATCATCCGGAAACTGACAGCCAAAGTGAGAGGACTATTCAAACTCTCGAGGACATGCTACGTGCTTGAGTGATCGATTTTAGAAAAGGCTGGGTTAAACATTTACCATTGTCCGAGTTTTCATACAACAACAGTTATCACGCTAGCATAAAGGCCGCACCTTATGAGGCACTGTATGGTCGAAAATTTCGATCACCGGTGTGCTGGGCCGAGGTTGAGGAAGCCCAACTGACTGGTCCGGAATTGATCCAAGAAACAATGGAAAAGATCATCCTGATCAAGTAGAGGATGCAAGCTGCTCAGGATCGACAAAAGAGCTACGCCGATCAGAAACGCAAGCCGATGGAGTTCGAGGTTGGGGACAGAGTTATGCTTAAGGTCTCGTCTTGGAAAGGGGTGGTACCGTTCGGTAAGCACGGCAAGCTGAACCCGAGATATGTCAGACCTTTCAAGGTGTTAGCAAAAGTTGGGAAAGTTGCCTACAGGCTGGAACTTCCTCAAGAGTTGAGCAGAGTTCACCATACTTTCCATCTGTCTAATCTGAAGAAATGTTACGCTGACGAACCATTAGTCATGCCGTTAGAAGGAATTCATGTTGACGATAAGCTCCAGTTTGTGGAAAAGCCTGTTGAAATCATAGAACGAAAGATCAAACGATTGAAGCGAAGCCGGATACCATTGGTTAAGGTTCGCTGGAACTCTAGGAGAGGTCCTGAGTTAACCTAGGAACATGAAGATTCGTTCAAACAAAAATACCCACAGCTTTTCATAAACCGGGCTTCGTCATCCACTACAAGGTCTTAAGCTTTGAGGACAAAGCTCTTTTAACGGGTGGATACTGTAACATTTCTTAATTTTTGGTCATCTTACGACTCCTATTATTTGTCACTATTTATTTTGGTTCGATACGCGTTTACTTTTAATTTAACTTTTAACTCAAATCGCGTAGACTAGAAATAATCATTTAATGTAAACGGTCACTAAATAAATTAAGGTTTACATCCACCAAGTAATAAATAGTTATTAAGAAGACAATTATCAACTTTGCGTATTGTATTTTTATTGGTCACGTAAAGGGTTTACGTTTCGTAATAAAATACATTCGGACACACCTCGGAAATACCTAGACTTACCTAGACTCAAACCAATACCCACATTTGATCCCTAAATACAAAATTTATGAAATTTTATGCCAAGAAATTACCAAGGCCGATTATATACATCTAAACCATGCATAAAACAAATAAACCCAATCAAACCATGTACTATTACCCAAAGGATACTAGGTTAAGTATCATCTTAGCACATATAACTAAAGATTGTCACATCTTTGTACCCTTTAATCCATCTTAGGCGTCCAACTTCCTAGGGATGAACATAATCACTTACAAATCTTACAAGGTCTTACACTTAGTACTTGGAAGACCTTAACTAACCTGGAGTTAGTGAAAAAGGAGTGAGTTAGTAAGAAAGTTAAGCTTTGGTGTGTTCCTTTGCTTATATACATGAACACAGTTTCAAGTAAACACACAAAATCAAAGCTATTAACTTACCACTCAAAGCTTTCTTAAACCTCCCTTGCTCTCTTTTTAATCACGACAAGGAAACACAAACCCAAAACACCATTCGTCCATAATATTATCACTTCATTCTTTCAAGGATTCAATCTCTAGAATCTCGCATACAAGGGGTCGTCAAGAAACTAGGGTTTCAAAATATTAAGAGCTTTTAAAAGCTAGGGTTTTTGGTCACGGTTTGGGTTACTCACTCTTACTAGGCATTCATTCAAGCTTAGGACTATTGTAAGTGAACCATTCTCGGTACATTCCTTGTTTAGTTTCGTTTTACTTATATACGTGACACAAGGTCACGTCGAGTGTTGTGGTGTGAGCCCAAAACAGTGAGCATGCGTGAACCATATGGTTCATGTGTGCTTGGCTTAACCCGCATTCGTTAATACTTTTCCATTGTGACTAGGGTCATGTTTGGTTTACATGTTGTATGTCAAGGAAGACGCGGACATGCATGGGTTTCAACCACGCATGTCATGAATACGTGACAAGGTGGCGTAATATATGTATATCTTGTAAGTTACGTATGTATATGTATGGATATGGTAAGGACTTATTTGATAAATGTTTCCAAAATGTTAAACATGGTTACTTTAAATTAGATGTAACGTATCATTTGAAAACTCGACATCTAATCTTGTGAACAAGATCATTTTGCTAATAGCACGGGACGTATATGAATTGAAAGGGGTTAGGGTTGAAGTCAGTTATTAACTCTACCATCTAATCTTGTGAACAGATCGTTTTGTGCTATATAGCACGGGTACATATATGACTTGAACGCGGTCTATGGGATATGAAGTCCCAACGCTATTAAGAAGTAAGGGGTCATGTGGGAAGAAATGCCTAGTATTGATCACACAAGAAATGAACAAGCTAGTAGGAGAAGCAACTTAGGGCAACATTTGTTTAATATTGGAGACAGTAGGTTTTGACGATGGATAAATATATAAATATGAGTTAGCGAGCCACTTTAAGGAAAGGAATTCCCAGACATAGATATCCTTAATAATAGACCAAACCCATAGTGCATTATAAAACCAGTAAAATTTTGTTATGCATGAATCTTAATGGGTCGGCAACACATAACAAAAGGACACCAAATAGATGGTCCCCCCTCCACACACCCCCCCCCCCCACCCCACGCCCCCCCCCCCTAAATGTAGAGGCACGTAAGCTCACAACAGCTCAGCTCGATCAAAGCTTATGGGAAGCCTACGCAGTTCATTATATACAAATAACACAATTGTGCTTTAATAGTCTTTGAATGCAAGAAAATCAATATAAGGTGATGTTCCGAAACACAGACCTTTAGAACTGTTTGATCGTTACACCTTTATGGGGCCCAAGAAGCCTCCATAACAGCGCCAAACAGCTTTATGGAGTAGCTGATCAGACGCCCTAAACATTTTAAAAGTACTCCGGGACACGATGGATTTGAACATTCTGAATAGTGTTAAAGGGGAATGGATGTAGAAAAAAACCTTAATAGAGGAGTTTAGAGAATTGATAACTTTCGCGCGATAACTTGAAGGACTTAACCCATGAAAAAGTGTGATCAACTTGGGACGTTAGGGGTTAAAGTGAATATAACCAAACTTAAAGAAAGGACTAAGCGTTGTCAACCTGTGTAAACTTGAAGTGTTTCAGAATACTATAGATGATTTGATTATATAATACCCGATAAGTAGATCCTGGACCGCGGTACGAAAGTACCAAATGTAGATAGGTCATTATGGTATTTAAAGTCGAAAGCTTATGGTGTATAAATGTTATCTGCGTTAAGAAAACGTATAGTTTATTAGTAATGATATCTTATCCTCTAGTCATATACGTCCGGAGAAGTTCAAAGAACAAGTTGAAGAAAACAATTTCTTTGTAAGAGCTGGAAAATTGTACCACACACGAGTGATAACGTTGTTATGAATATAATGAGATAAATAAAAACTTGCATTAGTCATGGAGTATATTATGTGTTAAAAGTCTACAAAATATTTAGACTAAGACTGAGACCGTATTTTTGCACACAATCAAAGGTTGCTTATGATTATGTGCATGTAATGTACAATATCTTTTAACAAGTCAAACTATAAAAACAATAATATCGATGCCTTTAATATGACCAAAAAAAATCCAAGAGACAAAAACTGCCAATATATTTATAACTAAACTTGGGCTCAAATAGAATTGAAAAGAGAAGAAGAGTTGAGGGACTAGTATTGCCTCTTCCCCAAAGATCCCTTTTAAACCTGCGTACCATCCCCGTACCTCAACCCACTTTCCCGCCATCCTCATACTACCCTCTCCCATGGTTTTTAGCCCCATACCACCTCCCAAGTACCCTCTACAGCTATCCCTCACCCTTCCCCACTCACCCCAACCCTTATAACCCTGCCATGTTGGCAATCTCACAAACCCGAATCCCATCTATGGCTGAGGTTGAGCTATGAAGTAGCACAAAGGCATCCAAGGGCCTAGGATTGCCTTGGAGCAATTGCACACTCACATCCAGCTTATCCCAAGTCCAAGAGGAGCCTTTGGACCTCTATAAAAGAAAAGAGACCAAGCCGAACTACACACACCCTGTTTTTACTTTTAGTTAAATTTTTATTAAGTCTTTTTAGAAATTAATGTAATTCAGTCATGTTTTAAGAGTTTATGTTGTAAGTTTCAAAATTTTAATCAAAGTTTGAGAGTTTTCTTTTGGAAAATTGCTACTACCACTGTTGGAATTTAAATTCTCATATAACCCTTTTAATTCTGTTTATCTTGTGCACCAATGGTTTAAAGTTGTTAAACCATACTTATAATCACTGTTCTAGCCCTTTACTTCATTTAAAAAGCTAAAAAACCCGAAATTTACAAATTAAGGGGGTGTTTGGTTTAGTGGTAAAATGGGTCATATGGGTGTTGGTTATGGGTCAAGTGCACTCAGCCACTTTTGGCTGAGTGTGTAGGGTTTATTAAACCTTTTTAATCCCTAGTTTTAGTGTCAAAATAAGTTTTTTGTCCCCCTTTGTATTCTGTCAAAATATAAATGAGCCAAAGTGCCTATAAGGGCTTAAGCTGTTGAAACAGCTTAAGCACCACATTTCTTGTGCTTATTTAGTCATAAACTAGCCATGAACAAGAACCATTGCTCTGTCCTTTTAAATAGCCAAGTCTCATTAAATTTGCATGTATGCATAATTCTTGAAATCAGCCAACTTTAAGCCCCAAAATCAGCAGGCTACAATTAATCTCTTTAGCTTAAATTTTGGAAATAAGCTCTATTGCCACCCTTGTACATCTGTCTTTGCTTGGATTCGGGTAAAAAGCTAAAATAAGCTTATTTTCATAAGCCCAAAAAGCCCTTAAGCCCACTGTTTACCCTCCCCTGGTGCTGAGCACCAAAACTAAGCCCCCTTTTCTAGCTTATTTTATATTAAGCTATAGGTTCTTAGTGCCTTTTAGCATAGCTTATAAGTAGTTCTTTTAGGTTCAGCAGCTTATTTCTATTAGATAGCTTATTTATATAGCTTAATATAGCCTTAAAGTTCACCTTTTTCTGTCTTTTTTATAAATAGTTAATATAGCTTATTACTTTTTCAGCTTAACTTAGGGCTTATTAGAGACCATAGCTTATCCATAGGGTACCCTTAGCCTAGTAACTTATCCCTTTATTGTTTTATAGCTTATTGTGCAGCTTAACCTCAAAAAGAAAAGAAAATAAGCCATAAGCTCTTATTAAGCCTGCAGTCCCCAAAACCTTAATTTTCTAGCTTATTTAGTGAGTTTTAGACCAAGTGCTTATTATGAAAATTGTTTCCCATAAGCCCCTCTTCAAGTTTGCTTTTATAAGTTTTGTCTAATAAGCTGTTTGGACCCACATTGATAATCGGGGTCCAACTCAGGGACCATTTGTGTAATTTTCGATTTTCTAGTTAACTTAGTTAGTACCTTTAGTTAGTAGACTGTTACTTCGTTAGTCCTTGTTGCTTTACTCTGTTAGTCCTCTAGTTTAACAGCTGTTACTCTTTTAGTTATTTATTTAATTAATTTAGGTTAAAATCTAATTAGTTTAATTACTTTTAATTTAATCAGTAAAATTTGGGCATTTTTATATTTTTAGAATTGTTAATTTTTTCTTTATTTAATTTCATTTTTTCAGAATTTTTATAACTTTTATTTTTTGTCTTTTTCTATTTTCTTAGTTTTAATTAGTATTATAAAATCATTTAAAAATTCATAATAAATCAGAAAATAACAAAAAAATATTTTTCTTTTTTATAAAATTTTCTTTTGTCATTTAGTGGTTCTAAGGAAAAATCTCAATTTAGTATAGGCCTATTTTTTCATAAAATTCATTCCATAGACCCGTTTTGTTCGAGTTGCGTTTACCGATTCTTTTCGTTTTGCATTCAAACGACCTCCGTTTTTATTTCTAGTTTTTTTATTATTTAAATTAACTTAAATTAGAATTTAATTTGATTTGTTAATTTAATTTAGCATTTATTTTTCTTATATTTTATAGTTAGGGTTTCCGATACCTTATTCTGTTCCCCGTATTTAATTATAGATTTTTAATTTTGGATTCCCTATTTCCCTATATATGTTTCCCGTAGATTAAAATTATGATTTTAATTATAATTAATAAAGTTGCAATTATATCAAGTGTTCAATATCATATATTCTCCCTCAGTCACATTTCTCTTCAAACCAGGATAATTTTTCAATTTGCAGCCTCGTTGGGACATACTACCCGGAATATAGCTTCCCGTGAATCTTTTTATCATTGATTCTTACTTGTGTATCTTCTCCTTTTGTGGAATTTGACCTTTTGCCTTGGTCAAGGGCATTCGGTCAGGATCTGTATTAGGCCTGCTATATAAGTGTGTACTATACCACGAATCACTTATGCAAACTTTTGACTACCAAACAAAAACTAGTACAATTCTTGTCCTAATCCTTTATAAACTGCTGCAAAAAACTAATCACATAAAAGCAAGCTTCTAAATAATCAAATAAGCTAAATCAACCCTAATAAGCTTCCTAGCCACACGAATAAGCCATGAAAACTTAATATAGAGAAGCTAGAAGGGAGATAAACATGAAAGTACTTCGAATCAAATAAGCAAAAACACAAAAATAAGAACAAATAAGCCACGATCTTATAAGCTTCAAATAAGCTAGTTTCCAAAGAAAATAAGCGACGAATTCAAGTAAACACGAAGTTAGAAACTAGTAGAAATGAAAAGCTTGAAGCTTTTTATCAAATAAGCCAATCCCCAAAGTAAGCCATGCGCTAAATAAGCTTCAAAACAAGCTTAAGACCACGAACACCATAAAAAAAATAAGCAAACCACTAACATGAATTCCTACTATGCTCTGATGCCACTTGTTACCCATAATATTCAAGCCTAAAACTAATGATCCGGAGGTCAAGGGGATGAAACAAATAGTAGCCAATATTTATTTATATTTGAATAAAAGTGTAAATAGGGAAAGACATAATCAAACTTTTTCAGGGTGATTGATTCACTCTTGTGTTTAGAAACATGGTCTAAAACTTTAGTCTTTGGTTTCCAAACCCAACAAGCTGAGGCCTTAACAGCATTAACATTATTTCCCTTAACAACATTAACTACTGCTTTTGGCATAGTAGTATTAACATTTTTATCCCTAACAGTATTAACCCTTTGATTAATATTACTGTTTATAAATGTCGTGTTCTTATGAATGGGCCTCAAAATATTGAGTCGAACATAGAAGCTCGGTCACTCAGTCAGGAAGACTCGGTCTTTATAATATTAACATTCTAATAGGCTAAGATAAGGTAATGGGCTCATTTATTATAATCTAATTGTGCACGTGTTGCGGGCTAAAGCCCAAGTAATCATGAGTCTGACCCGTTAGATAAACCTAGGCATCCTATGTTAGGAGCCTGAGTATAAATACCCCTTCTTCACAACGGAGAAGGGTTGGTTGTTCATTTGTGTAAGACAAGCATTTGTGCAATCCACCATCCCTTTTTTTTTATCTCTTTTCTTCCTTTCTTCCTTCTCTTTTCTATCTCTTGTTTTGATATAAGTTTATGTGTAGGAAGTGATCATGGTTTAGGATAAGTTAACACTCATCTACGAATACAATGCAGCTTGTGTCACATAAATGAAATAAGGATATATCAATAGCGACAGGACGCAACATATACGTCTAATATATTTCACATACACTCAGGACATTATAAAGGATAATCAGGATATTATAAAGGATATTCCAGTTGAAATAAATTATGTTAAATCGAGTAACAATTTAACAGATCTTTTCACCAAGGTATTTCTTCTTCAGCTTTTAGAAAACATGTTCATGTTATTGGAATGTGATGCGGCGGATTACAACACTGAATTTTTACAATCGTCCTAGGCAGAGTACCCAATCGTTGTAGTGTAGTATAGGTAAGACTTGGGGGATTGATCGTTCTCTAGGGGAATATTGAGGTAGGTTCAAATTGCATGTCACTAAGATCTAAGGGTTGAGGGAAGATTATTTTTGTATTTTTATGTTTTTTAGAAAGCAAGTAAAATCAATATTTTGAGAGAGGTAGTTTTATCTAAATTAAACTACTCCTAATTATGCAGAAATATAAAGTTGGTGGGGACTCGTATAGGTAAACAAACGTGTTCACCTAATCATGCACTACTCCATAGTCACTCTATCTAATCTATTGCGTTGTCACTCCCTTGTTAGTGTAATGTGAAGTATTCCCCTATTTAATTGCGAGTTGGTCAAAAACACATCTACGTGATAACCTAGACGGGTTGCTCCTATCGGATGCTCATCCCTTCCAATAGTACACCGCGTGCATTAAATACTTATTTAATTATCTTACCAAACATAAGATTTCACTTAGTTAGTCACATTTAACTAGACGTCTATGCTAAGGTACGGATTACAGCTAGTTTTCTAATGCCTAACATGCACACCACTAACAAGAAACAATAGATCAAATATTATAACTAGGTTTCATGTAATCATAAGAAAACACAATTAAATTTAGCCTAACATATTAACAAGAAGAAAAGGAAAACAAATAATCATTATGTAATGGGTCTTTACGGTTTAGGAACTTTGTATATCGTTTAATAGGCTAGTCGGGATCACGGGCTCGAGGTTTAATATTATCTAGTACGTGTTACGGGCCAAAAGCCCAACCAAAGCCGAGCCCGGCCCATGACAAAGAACTAGGCGTCACCCTTAGGTTGAACACCTATATATAACCCTTTCCACACATGAAAAGGGGGTTGGTTGTTTCATTCTTGTAATTCTCATACTTAGTGAAATAATCCACCACCTTCTACTTCCCTCTCTACTTTCTTTCTCTAAACTCTCTTCTCAATCTTTATTTCTTAGTTTCGGCTTCATAAATGATCATGGGTTAGGTTAGTATTTCGTGGTACAACAATTGGTATCAATCGCCAAGGGAAGATTTGGTAGTGTTTTTGGGTACAAATTATGGTTTTTTTAACTTTTGGGAACTTACAAAAACTTTCGAAACATTTTAAAACTAATAGATTTGGCTTAAAAGTGGTACAATTTAGTTTTTTAAAGCTTATTAGTGAGTTTTGAAGAAGTCTGAATCAAAAAGCTAGGAACTTTTACGATTTATATAGCTTATTTTAGATTTTTTTAACTTATGTAGCTTCGAAAACTCTTGTCAAAACAACATAAAAAATCGACTTTTAAATGTGCTTGATATATAAAGTTTACATTTTTATGAAAGTTTAATGTGTCTACAATAAGTTTTCATAAAAATCTTGTATTCATACACGTTAAAAAGTGGTTTTTAGATTGTTTTTGTAATCTAACTACGAACAACTTAGTTTCAGAAAAGGTTTCGTACTTCAGGTTTTGGAAAAGGGTTTCGGAAGTTAGAGTTTTAGAAAAGGGTTTCGTAATTCAGACTTTCAGAAACGTGTCTCGTAATTTAGAGTTTCAGAAAAGGGTTTTGGTATTCAAGGTTTTGGAAATTAGGTTTCGGATAATAGAACTTTCAGTAATTCAAGGTTTCAGACAAAATTAAACTTACGGGTAAGTTGAATTTTTATAACAACCCGTGTTTTAGGTCATTGTACGATGTCATTTATCTCACTATTTATTTTTAGTCTTGTACACGTTTGCTTTTAATTTTAATCGTTAAGTTAAATCGCGTAAACTAAAAATTATCATTCAACGTAAACGGGCATCAAACAATTAAAAGTTTACGTCAAGTAAGTTTTATATAATTATTTGGAGGATAATTATTAACTTTGCACATTTGATTTTTATTGGTTACGTAAAACGGTTACGTTTCGCAATAAAATACATTTAGGCATACCCGAAACCGCCAATACTCATCTACACTTCAACAAATATCCAAAATTTTATAAACTTTACTCACTCACCTTACCCTCCATACTTAAAGATACAAGTCTTAGAATTCAAATTTTATTACTAGAAACATATTTACTCTTTCAAAATTAAACTATACTTCCTAATCAACATGTGTTTCTAGCATCCTACTCATGAGATTTCAAGGGACAATTGGTTGTTCTTCCTCCCCTTTTCCCGCATCCACAAAACAAGAAGAACCCAAATCTCCTTAGACTTCTCACAATATCATGTACAAGCTAGTTTGACTACTTTTCCTAATAGTAATCAAGACTTTCTTTTAGTATAAGTAAAGGTGTAATGCTAGTATTACACACTCTCATTCACCAGTACAAAAAAACTCAACATATATCTTTGCTTCCTCCTCTCCAACTCACGACAGCCCCTAAACCACAACAAATAATTCACAACTTTTATTCTAGCAACCATTCAAGTGTGCAAGTATTATTAAGGGTTGGCTTTAGAAGCTTGGGTATATTTTCTAGCAAAGGTTAAACGAGAAAGTTAGGGTTTCTCACTTAGGGTTTTCGATTTGGATTTGGTTTTGTTTCTTCATCATCCTACTCACTCTTTTAAGGTCATTTAAAACTCTAAGCTCTTCATTACTACATTTACATGTTTACATACTAGTTATTTTGTTAAGTCACCACCTAGCTTTTATTTTCATGTGTTATAAAATAAAATGGATATATTATCATAAGGACATAAATATTGGATAATCATTTTGGACATGACTAGGAGGACTCTAAGTATGTAAAACAACATGTTACAAGGTTACCTAGAAGGTTTGTACAAAGGTAAACAAGTTATAGATTTATAAAACATATTTTATAAATTATAAAACCTAAGGGATTGTTTTGAAACTTTCTGTTAAGATCCGAATTTTTATAAATTCAGACCATGTTGTTATATGATAGTACACTTCACAAGGATCGTAAGCATATAAAGAACATGAAAAACCGAGTTATAACGAAGAAGTTATGCTAGTTACGAGATTAGGATAATTAAATGACTACAAGTGTTTTATAAAACTTATTTTGAATTACTGATTTCGACACAACCATTTATAATAACAATGGATTTGTTAAAAACATAGTTCACCTTGTCACGAATCCCTGCATTTAAAGAACGCTAAAAACAGAGTTAAAACGAATAAGATACAACGTTTCAAAGATTCGACATTATATATACAAAAGCTGTGCAACTGTGTACGTTTCAGCAGCTGCTGAAGCTCACTTTCGAGGGCCTTCGGATCTGATTGAGCCGAAGTGTAAAATTACAAAGTCGTTCGGAACGACATTTTACATAAACCTGCCGATTTTCATAATTTTCGGATATATAGTTTGTAAACTAAACACTTTTCCTGACATGAATAGTGTTGGTTCGTTTTTAATAAAACTTTACGAATCGATGTGGTATCACTTATATAATATTTATACATGTTTTAAACTTTATAAATATTATTTTGCAAAGACGGTCGATCTATTTATATGGTAACATGGTACGAATAATGCGAACATTAAATCAAGTGTTTTGGCGAATAATTAAATTATTGGACAAGTGTACTATTTTACAAATACAAATACGTGGACATTTATTTTTCAAGATGAAACACTATAATTTGTACTGCTGCATTCTATTAAACACATTATACTCATACGGCCTATAATTAATTAGGTTGCATTCGGACACATTCGTGACGCATTTTCTGATATACTTGTTATCTATTCACTCTAGGCGAGTTTATAGCCTCACGTTTTAGTTGTTTTACATATACGTTACAACTTTTGGGGTGAGGACATGCTTGTTACCAAATTCATTTACATGATTAGTTTGAATATATTACATGTGCATTTACAATTCATTTTACAAACTGGTCTACATACTTAATTACTTATTTTGGGATGAAATACATTGCTTGTTTCACTTATTTTTGAAAACAGGTACATTACTTTACTTTTACCCAAATGATTACGGATTAGCTTAAGCGTATTGAACTGTGAATTACTTGGAGGGTAAGCGCGAATGTTATAAAATAGATCTATTCGGGTGTGACAGCCCGGTTCGGGTGACTAACTATCACTGGTGACGAACGTTATGGCATGTCGGAGCATGACATTTACATGAACATGAACATTTACGGTGCCTTGAATAAAGTGACATATATATGAGTCTACGCAGCAGTTTCATGAACTTAGAGTAATCGTAATTATTGTTTTACATATGAATATTTACGTTGCCTTAAATAAAGTGGCAATACATACTTTGAAGAATGGTGGTCCAACTATACATAACATTTTGTGACTATTTGGAGATTGAAAATGTCATGCATACTTTACAACTCTTTGATTTACAACACTCATACATACGTTTTGGTGACTATTTGGGGATTTAAATGGTCATGCATACTTTACAACTCTTTGATTTACAACACTCATACATACGTTTTGGTGACTATTTGGGGATTTAAATGGTCATGCATACTTTACAACTCTTTGATTTCAAACATTCATACATATATTTTTGAGGAACATACAAGGATTGGAACGGTCATACATACTTTACAAAACTGTGGTTCAACATTTATACTTACAAAAACCTATGAACTCACCAACTTTATGTTGACACTTTTAAGCATGTTTTTCTCAGGTTAACAAGCTACTTGACATACTTGATGTGCATTGGAGTCTAAACAATATAAGATTACTTTTCAAAAGAAACAGTTAAAGGTCGTTCTCTCATGACCTGAGCAATGGTATTATGAAGTAACGCTCCCGGAAACATATTCCGCTGCGACCCATTTATGGGGGTGTTACTGATTGGTAATCAGAGCCAAGGTTATAGAGAACTAGGTTGCATATCTTACCTAGACTATAACCATTTTCAACGATTACATTTTCAAAAGGGTTTTTACGGGACATACACACATTGTTTCTTGCATTAATTGGTCATACTAGATGCTTACATGAGTCATATACATGTTCGTATTATAGTACGTAGATTACTATGAGGGTCTTACGTAGATATATACATAGACGTGCTTACATTGTTTCACACATACTCTACAATTATTTATATAGGGTTATTTATATAAATACTAGAATATTTCTTAAGGCAAGGTAGTACTATAAGCTCGTAGGTCCTAAGTGCTACCTAAACATTAGGCTATCAAATATGATATCTTACCATCATCCATTTATACCATCATTTATACCATCATCCATTCATACCATGATGCATTCCATTTCGCCATGACATGTTTCCATCCCTGCAATGAGTGCATTATTCATTCATCAGGTATCATCTTGCATCATGTTTACTTTACATACTGCACGCATCCTGCATGATTTCATATAAAGGCGATTTATATAAACTTTTGCTTGTGCAGGATATGACCGCACCTACCATTCTCGTCTCTATTGAGGAGAATCTTGGGGACCTGATCAATATTAGGGTGGATATCATTCACCCAGAGCCCGTCGCTGCAGTTGCTTTTCCTACAACGGCCGTTGTGAGGACACAAGCCCAACACGAGGAGGATATACGAGGCATTCTTGAGCATTTGTAAGGGGTGCCCATAGAGGAGGAGATGAGTACTTTAAGGTTCAGGATGGGTATGGCCAAAGCAGAGAATGCTTCTCTGCGTGGTAAGATTAAGACCATAGAGGCTATCGAGACGGTTACTCGTAGCCAGGAGAAAAAGGCTCGTATGGAGATAGAGCGACAGTTGGCTTCAGTTCAGGAGTCACAGCGACAGGACCGAGAGAACTTCAGGAAGCTCCAGGAGTTAGTCACCAGTCAGCTCGGACGTCACCCATAGATACCTTGTTTTAGGAATTATGTATTAGCTTGTATTGGAAGTTGTAGTATCAAGAAAACCATGTAGTACTTTGGAGGGAAAAAATGAAACCCACTATCTATCAAATCATCGTATTATTAAAATTTCGTCAATATCAACTTAGATTCCTTATTTACTCTTGCAAACTACTCTCATAAATATCACAAAATCATAACGCTATTTTGACGAAAATGAGCAATGCATCGTTAGTCCTCAATTATACATGGCCTGATCAACTATGTATAATTCAGGAAAGTACCATGTCGTGCTGAGAGTAGTCACTCTAAAAACTTCTTGTCAAGGAAATAATTTTCTATTTATATCAAGTTTTGTGTGCGTATTCATAAAACGTATTTATCACAAGGAACCAAGCTAATAATCATAATAACTAAGTAAACTCTTACACCACTTTACTATATAAAGTCGACATCATTTTATACAAAATCCTAGGCCAAAAAGGCAAAGACGTATCATTAGTCACCCTAGGACAACCCGCCGGCAAGTTAAATGTCATCAAGGAATTAAGACCCGTACCATTGAAATTCTACATTAAGATAACAAATTGACTTATCACATATTAGGAGGATTAAGACGAGCATTTACACCTCTTCATCAACACTATTTTGGATGTGCATCGATTACCGGGAATTAAATAAGCTAACGGTGAAGAACTGTTATCCGCTCTCGAGAATTAATGATTTGTTCGATCAACTTCAAGGGTCGAGTGTTTACTCAAAGATTGACCTGAGGTCGGGCTATCATCAACTGAGGGTTCGTGAAGCAAACATTCCAAAGACCTCTTTCAGAACTCAATATGGACATTATGAATTTCAAGTCATGCCGTTAGGTTTGACAAACGCACCGGCTGTATTTATGAACCTCATAAATCGGGTGTGCAAACCATATCTGGATAAATTCCTGATTGTCTTTATTGATGATATTCTGATCTACTCAAAGAACAAGCAAGAACACGAATGACACCTTAAGTTAATCTTAGAATTGCTTAAGAAGGAAGAGTTGTATGCCAAATTTTCTAAGTGTGAATTTTAGATTCCCAAAGTACAGTTCCTCGGTCACGTGATTGATAGTCAAGGCATTCACGTGAACCCCGCCAAGATCAAATCCATTAAAGATTGGGCATCTCCTAAGACATTAAAGGAGATTCGTCAATTTTTAGGTCTTGCCGATTATTATCGAAGATTCATTAAAGAATTTTCAAAGATTGCCAAATCAATAACCAAGCTTACTCAGAAGAAGGTCAAGTTTGATTGGGGGTGACGAACAAGAAGCAGCGTTCCGGTTAATTAAGCAGAAGTTGTATAGTACACCAATTCTGGCTTTACCTGAAGGAAGCAAAGATTTTATTGTATACTGCGATGCTTCGATCAAAGGTTTGGGCGCTGTGTTGATGCAAAGAGAGAAGGTGATTTCTTATGCATCACACCAACTAAAAATTCATGAGAAGTACTATACGACTCATGATTTGGAACTTGGAACAGTAGTGTTCGCTCTAAAGATTTGGAGGCACTATCTGTATGGAACGAAGTGTACAGTGTTCACTGATCACAAGAGTTTACAACACATTCTAAAACAGAAGGAGTTGAACATGAGGCAACGTCGTTGGTTAGAGTTGCTCAGTGATTACGACTGTGAGATTCGTTATCACTCGGGGAAAGCAAATGTTGTTGCTGATGCTTTGAGCTAGAAAGAGCGAATTAAACCATTAAGAGTTCGAGCCTTGGTGATGAATATTGGTTTGGATCTTCCTAAACAAATCTTGAAGCTCAGATCGAAGCACAGAAACCAGAAAATCTCAAAAACAAAGATGTAGGAGGTATGATCAGGAAGGATATACCGAAGGAAAAGTTGGAACCCCGCGCGGACGGAACTCTATGCTTAAACGGTAGGAGTTGGTTGCCATGTTATGGTGATTTGAGGACTGTGATTATGCACGAGTCCTACAAGTCAAAATACTCTATTCCATCCGGGTTCTGACAAGATGTATCAGGACATGAAGAAGCTATATTGGTGGCCTAATATGAAGGCCGACATCGCCACATGTGTTAGCAAATGTTTGACATGTGCTAAGGTCAAGGCTGAACATCAAAGGCCACTGGGTTTGTTGGTGCAACCCGATATAACTCAATGGAAGTGGGACAATATCACTATGGATTTTATCACGAAGCTTCCTAAGTCGTCACAAGGGTAGGACACCATTTGGGTGATTGTTGACCGACTTACTAAGTCTGCTATCTTTGTACCCATGAGGGAAACTGATCCCATAGAGAAACTGGCGAGAATGTACCTGAAGGAAGTAGTCACGAGGCATGGAATACCTGTCTCGATCATTTTTGATCGCGACCCTAGGTTTACATCCAATTTCTGGAGGTCACTTCAGAAGGCCTTGGGTACAAATTTAGATATGAGTACTGCATACCATCCGCAGACTGACGGACAAAGGAGAGGACTATTCAAACTCTCGAGGATATGCTACGTGCTTGTGTGATCGACTTTGGAAATGGTTGGGTTAAACATTTGCCATTGGTTGGGTTTTCATATAACAACAGTTACCACGCTAGCATCAAGGCTGCACCATTTGAAGCAATTTACGGTCAAAAGTGTTGTTCACCTGTGTGTTGGGCCGAGGTTGGAGAAGTTTAACTCACCGGTCTAGAAATAGTTCAAGAGACAACCGAGAAGATCGTTCAAATCAAATAAAGGATTCAAGCCGCTCGTGACCGACAAACGAGATACGCCGATTTAAAGCGAAAGCCGGTGGAATTTCAAGTTGGAGATAAATTTATGCTTAAGGTTTCGCCTTGGAAATAGGTCTTACGTTTTGGCAAACGGGGGAAGTTAAACCCTAGGTATGTTGGACCTTTCATGGTGTTGGAAAAGGTTGGATCCATTGCTTACCAGCTTGAGCTTCCTCAAGAGCTGAACAAGGTTCACAATACGTTTCATGTATCTAATTTGAAGAAGTGCTATGCCGACGAACCATTATCAGTTCGTTGGATGGACTTCATATTGATGACATGCTTCATTTTATCGAGGAACCAATGGAAATCATGGATCGTGAAGTTAAACAATTGAAACAAAGCCGTATCCTAATTGTCAAGGTTCGATGGAACTCTATGAGAGGTCCTAAGTTCGCATGGGACCGCGAAGACCAATTTCGAAAGAAATATCCGCACCTCTTCGCAGAGACCGAACCGTCGTCAAGTGCCGCGTCTTAAGCCTTGAGGACAAGGCTTACTTAATGGGGGAAGACTATAACACCCCGTGTTGTAGGTCATTATACGACGCCATTTATTTCACTATTTATTTTTAGTCTTATACGCGTTTGCTTTTAATTTTAATCGTTAAGTTAAATCGTGTAAACTAAAAATTATCATTCAACATAAACGGGCATCAAACGATTAAAAGTTTACGTCAAGCAAGTGTTATATAATTATTTGGAGGATAATTATTAACTTTTCACATTTTATTTATTGGTCACGTAAAACGGTTACGTTTCGCAATAAAATACATTTAGGCATACCCGAAACCACAAATACTTATCTACACTTTAACAAATATCCAAAATTTTATAAACTTTACTCACTCACCTTACCGTCCACACTTAAAGATACAAGTCTTAGAATTTAAATTTTATTACTAGCAACATATTTACTCTTTCAAAATTAAACTATACTTCCTAATCAACATGTGTTTCTAGCATCCTACTCATGAGATTTCAAGGGGACAATTGGTTGTCCTTCCTCCCCTTTTCACGCAGCCACAAAACAAGGAGAACCCAAATCTCCTTAGACTTCTTACAATATCATGTACAAGCTAGTTTGACTACTTTTTCTAATAGTAATCAAGACTTTCTTTTAGTATAAGTAAATGTGTAATGCTAGTATTACACACTCTCATTCACTAGTAAAAAAAACTCAACATATATCTTTGTTTCCTCCTCTCCAACTCACGGCAGCCCCTAAACCACAAGAAACAATTCACAACTTTTATTCTAGCAACCATTCAAGTGTGCAAGTATTATTAAGGGTTGGCTTTGGAAGCTTGGGTATATTTTCTAGCAAAGGTTTAAACGAGAAACTTAGGGTTTCTCACTTAAGGTTTTCGATTTGGATTTGGTTTTATTTGGAGTTTTGATCTTGTTTTCTTCATCATCTTGCACTTTTAAGTTCTTCTAAACTCTAAGCTCTTCATTACTACATTTACATGTTTACATACTAGTTATTTTGTTAAGTCACCACCTAGCTTTTATTTTCATGTGTTATAAAATGAAATGAATATATTATCGTAAGGACATTAATATTGGACAATCATTTTGGACATGACTAGGAGGACTCTAAGTATGTAAAACAACATGTTACAAGGTTACCTAGAAGGTTTGTACAAAGGTAAACAAGTTATAGATTTATAAAACATATTTTATAAGTTATAAAACCTAAGGGACTGTTTTGAAACTTTCTGTTAAGATCCAAATTTTTATAAATTCAGGACATGTTGTTATATGATAGTACATTTCACAAGGATCGTAAGCATATAAAGAACACGAAAAACTGAGTTATAACGAAGAAGTTATGCTTGTTACGAGATTAGGATAATTAAATGACTAAAAGTGTTTTTATAAAACTTATTTTGAATTACTGATTTCGACACAACCATTTATAATAACAATGGATTTGTTATAATCATAGTTCACCTTGTCACGAATCCGTGCATATAAAGAACGCTAAAAACGAAGTTAAAACGAGTAAGATACGACGTTTCAATGATTCGACATTATATATACAAAAGCTATTAAACTATGTACGTTTCAGCAGCTGCTGAAGCTCACTTTCGAGGGCCTTCGGGTCTGATTGAGCCGAAGTGTAAAACTAAAAAGTTGTTCGGAACGACATTTTACATAAACCTGCCGATTTTCATAATTTTCGGATGTATAGTTTGTAAACTAGACACTTTTCCTGACATGAATAGTGTTGGTTCGTTTTTAATAAAAAATTTGCGAAACATTTTAGAATCACTTATATAATATTTATACATGTTTTTAACTTTATAAATATTATTTTACAAGACGATTAAACAACTTATACGATAACATTATACGAATAATAAAAACGTTAAATCAAGTGTTTTTAACAAATAAATAAATTATTAGACAAGTATACTATTTTTATTTTACGAGTACAAATACATGGATTTTATTTAACAAATGCGATTTAAATATTGTTTTACTTTTAAATTAAACAAGAAGTATTAGTTGTTAGTGTAGCATTATAACTTGTGATGTGGTATTTACATTTAGTACTTAGTACTCATACGGCCTAAAATTAATTAGGTTGCATTCGGATTTCACTTGACGATTTGCTTATTTGATTTATATAATCAATTCATTGACGAAATTTTCTCCCCCCCCACCCCCCCCTCCCCACCCCCCTCCCCACTGTTCCAAATAATCCCTCCCCCTCACACAAGTGATGAAGTTATATATATCCAGTTTTAGTTCGTTTTACATATACGTTACAACATTAGGGGTTTTGGACATGCTGTGTACCAAAATTCATTTACATTATGTTTTGAATATTATTACATGTGCATTTACAATTCATTTACAAAACTGGTCTCCATACATCAATTACTTATATTGGGACGAAATTACATTTACAGAAAAATATTGCCCCCCTTGTATTCACTTATTTTTTAAATACAAGGACAATACTTTACCTTACCTAAATCGATTACGATTAGCATAACGCGGACCCCTCCCGCCCCGAACCCGTGACCACCTTACTTCCTGCCCCCACCCTCTCAGGGTAAATCCGCGATATTATAAAATCGATCTTATGCGGGTTTTGACACGCCCTGTACGGGAGACAGCTATCATGGAGTACGAACGTTATACTTGTAGGCGACACGGAAACTTTACATGTACATGAGCATTTACGGTGCCTTGAATAAAGGGACATATCTATGCAGTTACTTAGGCAGTTTCATGATTTAGAGTAATCCTCCATAATCATTGTTATTATACACATATGACTATTTACGTTGCCTTGCATACAAGTTGTAATACATACTATGAACAATGGTGGTAACTATACATAACATTTGTGACTATTTGGGGATTGAATGGTCATGATACATATCCTCAGATAGATGATATATTACAACACTAATACTCATACGTTATGGTGCTATTTGAGGATTAAAAATGGTAAGACCATACTTTACAACTCATTGATTACCCAACATTTCATGTGTGTGTATATTTTTGAGGACATTCAAGGATTGTGAAAGTCATATACTTTACCAACAACGGTGGATTTAACATTTTAACTTACAAAAACCTATGAACTCAACAACTTTATGTTGACACTTTTAAGCATGTTTTTCTCAGGTTAACAAGCTACTTGACATACTTGATGTGCATTGGAGTCTAAACAATATAAGATTACTTTTCAAACGACACAGTTAGAGGTCGTTCTCATCATAATTTGCGCAATTGGTATTAATGAAGTAACCCGCCTCCCCCTCCAGCCCACAACCCTATTCCCGCTTCGACCCCATATACCCCCTGGGGGTGATAACAAAGATTTCATATTTTTGAAGTTTCGTAACAAAAGGTTTCGTAAATCAGCGTTTTGTATTAACATACTTTCGTAATCCAAGGTTTCTTAAAAACAAGCTTTCGTAATCCAAGGTTTCATAATTTAGGGTTTTGTTATCAAGGGTTTCTTAACAAAGCTTTTGTTAATTCAGGGTTGTCGTACTAATGATGATTTATCGTAATCTAAGTTAGGGATAATTGTGAATTCTTCAAACATTGCTCCAAGCCAACAAACTTTGTAACAACACACCCCAATCTCACAAACACATCCTAGTTATCTTCTTAGAATACCATAATATTTTCCATATCAATAATCCAAGATAACATCATGTTACCTTCATCACAAGATTCAATGCATAACGACATTATTTGCAGATGTTCCAAGAACGTCCACCCCCCCTCCTCCCTCGCATTTCCCCCACCCCTCCCGCCGCCTAGCCCTCACCGCCCCCACCATTGGAAGTCACGGTCAGCGATATGTTGACACTAATAATAAATAGCTGAGATCCCCTCACAAGATAAACATTTGTGTATGGTCCTACCATCCTGGACTGGAAACACCACTTCCAGCAACTCGGAAGATTGTGATAGCTCACAAGCGCGCCTCCTCCCCCCCAGGGTATACAACTCGCAACGAAATGATGCTATAACGCCTCCCCACCGTGAACTCCTCCGCCCCCCGAAAACTCAACAAAGAGATACCGCATGCCCCCTCGCCCATGCCTCGCAATTGAGACCAAAGCAACTTAATGCCGCGAATAGGAATGCTCTTACTCTATTGAGGCTCTCGCGCTGTCAATGCAAATGAAAATGTGGTATTGCCATACAACGTTTCATCAGGGAGAGACCATTCTCTCTCTTCACAGTATGACTAGGATAATCCGTTTTAGGAAATTTGTATGGTACATTTTGGTTCAAGGTGATAGAGAGACTCTCCGCATATGGAGTCATCTCACGCACACACGATTTACCGAATAGCTATGCAGATGAAATGGTAGGAACCCCAGTTTAAGTTGATAACCCACCCCCATGATTTCCATATCCAACCCAAACACAACAGTTTCACTCACCCCCCCCCCATTTGATGGTCAACATTTTGTCACAATTGTTAAGCAAGTCTAAAAATTGGATAACTGTCATCCATCAACACCCACAACTCTTTAAAATTCATGAAACAAACCTCTACACACACACACCAAAAAACCGCCCACCCGCCAACGCGCTCTCTCGCGCCGCTCGCTAGAAAGAATTGCAAGGATATGCTAATCCACTGCACTTGTTGCTGCTTACTCAAAACCAACATACCCGATGGACTATTTCAAAGCACCCCCCCCCCCTCCCCGCATCCACATAACACCATCTCTCCCCCCCCATCCCCCCTCCCCCCCGCTCCTCGCACACAATTATCAACGTCAGCCCCTCCCCAAAAAACTTCAAACCAGATCAAATGCTGCCCCTCCCTCAACATCACGCACACAAAAGACAAAAGATTGTCAAACCTCCACACCTTCACCTCAATCTGAGTATGCATCTAAACGAAGACAGTGATGAAGAACATGCTCAGAGGGATAGCCCTCCGCCAGCTCCCCCCCCCGCTCAAAACACACAAAAAGAGATCGTCGCCTCTTATTCCGCAAAGCACTCCAAACATCATCAGGATACTCCCTCACTACACTCACCCCCCTCCCCCCACCCCCTCACCCTTACCCCCACCTCAGTCACCCGCAGCTAACTCCATAATTGCATGTCTGGGGATGTACGTCTCATTGAACGATGGTATGGAGACACCCCCACGATGCTGTAAACAACCCCTCCCCCCACCCCCCTTCACCCCCCCCGGTTAGCCCCCCGACCCAGACAGAACTAATGCCGAGGGGGGGGCAGTTTTTAGAAATCCGCGAGACCAAATAGCAGTTGCTAAAACAGGGAAATGTAGGGAAATCAGGAATAACCACTAATTTAACCCCATAAACCAATCCTTTTTACTAACCCCAATATAATACTCAACCCCCCAAACACCCCAACACCCAACCCCCCCCACCCCCCCCCCCCCCCCCCCACCCCCCCCCCCCCCCCCACCCCCCCGGGGAGGGGGAAAACCAGAAGGAAAGACAGGGCAGTTTAGACAATCAGAGGGACAATAGCATTTGTCAAACCAGGGTGGTAACTGTAGGAAAATCAGGGAGTTAACTGTCTGGGCTAAAGTTTTAATTATAAGGGATTTGGACATTTTGCTAAGGAGTTTAAAAAACCAAAAAGGGTCAAGGATTATAAGTACCACAAAGAAAAAATGATGCTATGTAAGCAAGAATAAAAAGGTATTCCTTTAAGTACACAATGGGATGAATGGCTTTAGGACACAGATGAAGAGCCGGATGAACAAGAATTGGAATCACATTACATGTACATGACAAAGATTCAGGAGGTCTTACATGCAACTGATGACAAATCTAGACCTACCTCGAAGTAGCTCCTAGGAAAAGTTAGTAAAGAATGATGTATATTAATGTTTTTCCACCAAAAAACAAATTCTGACGCAACCTGAATTTAATAACACCCTACGTGGTGAAAGTTTGCTAGTAATGTCATTTTTGATTTCAAACGGTATGTGATACTGAAAACAAAGGATGACAAAATAGAGAAGTACCTAAGAATAAACGTGTCTTGTTACCTTTTTAATGCTAAATACTCAAAACTATCTGTTGATGAGAATAAAAGATGTCAAAAATTAATTGGAAGAAGCACAACAGGTTCTTACTCAAGAGCTTGATAAATACAAGCTTGATCTTAAATATTGCAAAAATGAGTTTAAGAGGAACAAAACTTTTCAAACAAATCAGAAAGACAAAGAAGCAGCTAAACTAAAATGAAAAGAAGCTCTTGATTTACTGACATGTAATACCTATAAAAATGCAAAATGTTTAAAAATAGAAGCTTACAGAACGTTTTTAGTGAAAGAAGAGAATGCCAAGCTAGTAAATTAGATTTCTATGCAAGAGAGACGGATTTTTAAAATTGCAAATGAAAAAGAAGAGTTAAAAAAGGATTTTAAAGAACAGGAAGATAAATACATAGATAAACAGATTGCTTTAGAAAAGCAAGTCAAGATTTTAAGTACAAGTCAATCGGCACAAACCGTTTTTATACTAACTCCTAACTAAGTTCGTATTATAATGTCGATGTTGATAAGTTTGCAAATCAGGGTACTCAAGAAAGCTCAATGGGAGAAATCATGCTTACATAATGTTCAATGTGACAAGAATGATCTTGCAAATGCGTTTGCTCTTGAAAGTGAAGAAACAATTCGACTTGCGAAAAAGAGTAGATCAGAATTAGGTACTTTAGTACAACTTACGATTATACAAACTAATAACCCTTATGATCTTTCATTTCACAACACAAAGTTCTCGTGAGCAATTGACTTTGTTAATACAATAAGGCGTAAAAAACAATTTTAATTTTATATTTTACGATTATCGTGTTTTGTCGATGACTATTATCAAATCATCGGAAGTAAAAATAAAGTTATCTAAGTTTAAACATGTTTTCTAACTAAATATTATCATACATCATATTTTAATCAGTCATTTCATTATTCATACAATTTCTCATGTTTATCATCTCATTCGTTTCACATTATGTCATTCTATGTCCACACTTTTCTAAACTACAATTAATACTAAATGGACATGATAATGACGTATAATGTGAATGATGGATATGATAAACAAGATAAATATGAATGAATATGATATGAGTGATAGATATGATGTATGCAGATTATTTTGTTTAGAAAACTATGGGTTTAAAACTTATTAACTTTATTTTCTACTTTCGATGATTTTATGATTGTCATCGACACAACACAGATAGATCATTTTAGCATTAGATGTGTAGTTTAGAAAATGTGACATGATAATGACGTATAATGTGAACGATGGATATGATAAATATAAATGAATATGATATAAGTGATAGATATGATGTATGATGATTATTTAGTTAGAAAACTATTGGTTTAAAACTTATTAACTTTACTTTCTACTTTCGATGATTTTATGATTGTCATCGACAAAACACAGATAGATCGTAAAATATAAATAAACGTTTTTACGGCTTATTTGTATTAACATATTCAATTGCTCACGAGAATTTGTCCCGTGTTTGTCCTTTAGTTTTACAAAAGCGTTCGAATCATTCGAAACTTGGACCAAACAATTTCCATCGCCTTCATCATTAGGAACGTTGAGATTACTCTCCGTCTCGATGAATTTGCTCAAATTCTTCGTGTCCCATACGAAGGTGTATGTATGTTCTCCTCCTAATGGTCTATTGCATCCCTTTTAAATTGAATCAATCCTAATACCATCTATTTCCCCTCGTCGAAGATCCCCAAGTGGTGCGTGATGCCATTTTCTATGAAAGGCCTCCCAATAAACGCCGCACCATTAAGGATAAACCTGTTGTTCCCGACCCTTATCAAATGGTGCTCTCTAAAGTGAAGCTCGACTTCAAAAAGTGGGAAACCATTCTTAGTGAGTGATTGAAAGTTTAATTATATATATATAACTAACTAGCCAATTCTAACAAGTCACCCTTGACCAACGGGTAAACATGAGTTAAATTCATACAAAGAAAACTCAATATATATCTAGGATGATGTGATTCCCGTGGATCGTTTATCCTAACGAGGAATGCTTACCAATGAATGTCGAAGACTTGGTCTTTGATAAATTGATGCTTGAATGTGATTGAAAGTATAATTATATATATATAACTAACTAGCAAATTCTAACAAGTCACCCTTGACCAAGGTAACTAGTCAAAATCTACAAAGAAAATCAATATATATCTGGAAGTATGTGATTCCCGAGTCATTATCCCCAACGAGGAGTGCAATGGAAAGTCAAAAGACGGTTTGATAATTGATGCTTGAATGGAAAAAGATTTTGATTTGGTTTTCTAATTCTACGAGAAAATTAATGCAATATACACTAAAAACACAAATTTAAACTAAAAACGCAAACGGGAATCCTAAAAAGCGACTTAAAACCCTAAGTTATCAAATTTTAATCCTAAAATGATCTTTTTGACTTTTATAAGTCCTAAGTGACTAAAATGTAAGAACAAAGAAAACTAGAACAAAAACGAAAGCGATTTAAGCTTAAAAACACGAAAAACGTGAACGGGATTCAATCCCGTTCTTTAAAAATTCAAAATCTAAAATTTTAATCCTACGAAATCAAATCTATTTTTCCTAAGTCCTATTTGATAAAAGAAGATTTTCTAAAAAAGAATTAGATTTTTTTGACTTTTTTATAATTTATTATGAATTAAAAACGATTTTAATGAAATTAAATGATTAAAAATACTAAACTAATTATAAAAATTCTGAAAAAATTACGAAAAGTACTTAAGGATGAGCTAAACCTACAAAAAATAAAAAGGGGCCATCAGCTTATCTAAATAAGCTGTTAATAAGCCGAAAAGGCTTATGGCTAAAAAGGGCTAAAAGGCCCTTAAATACCAAACCACTTGGGACTATAACGAAAAAGTCCCAAGGGCGCAGCGGTAGAATGTGTGTTATAAGGGTTGAGGGTGTTGAGGTCCAGGGTTCGAGCCCTGCTCACCTTGGACTTCCACCTTTCCCTTTTTGCTTTTTTTAAATCTTTTTTACACAACTTATAAATAAACTGTAAACAACAAACTTTAATGAAGACAAAAATTTTAAAACTTACAAATAAGCTCATAAATAAGCTCAAAAGCTTGACAGATTTCCTATTTTTACTTTAAGTCTAAATGGCTTAACTTTTTAGCATTTTACAAACTCAATAAGCATTAAAAGACATAAATAAGCCAGGACAGTTAAACTACTAAACCTAATGAGCACAAACAAGCAAAAATAAGCAAAGAGGATAAGCTACACTAAGCTAAATTAGACAGATTCACTAAAAAAAACTTTAACACTTAAAGTTTTTGAACTAAAATGCAAATAAGCTCAAATAAGCTTTAACCAAAACTAAATAAGCTAAGATTGATTAAAACTAACCTAATAAGCAGATCTAAACCTAAATTAAGCAAAAACAAAAAGCAAATAAGCTTAAATAAGCAGATAAGCTCTTTGGCCAAGAAATTTAGCCAAACAGCCAAGAAGGCACTTTTCTAGCTTAAAAATAAGCTAGCCAACAGATCCTTATGGCTTAGTGGCTTATACCACTAAAAAGCTTGGCCAAAAAGCTACTTAAATCAACAATCAGAAAAGAGTTTGAAACACACATAAGCCTTTAAAAAGCTTAATGAAAAAGCTAGTTCACACAGACACAACACTTAGAAATTTTTTTTGCAATCTTTACAAAACACTACTTTTGAGCTTAAAAATAAGCCATCCAACAGATCCTTATGACAATAAAACCTCCAAACAGATTGAGATTTGACCTCAAAGAACAAGTAACAAGAATAAAAAAGGAGTTTGAAATTAAGAATAAGCCACAATAATCAATTGAAAAAGCTATTTTGTCTTAAAAAGACACTTAACAAAATTTTGACTGATATGACTTAGAATACAAAAGCAAATGCACACTTAGTCTAGTTCACATTACTGCACTTAAGGCTTAAAAACAAGTATGGAAATGACAACATTAAGCACTTAATCTAATTTTTAAGAAAATAAGCTAATAATCAAACTAGGTTACCAGAGATTGAAACAATGATAACTAACAACCTTAAAAATGAATTCTAAACCTTGACCACTTTTAAAAACAGATTAAATAACCTTAAATTAACTTGCCAAAATTTTACTAAGTGACCCAAACCAGTTTTACACTTAATTTGACCCATTTTGAGTCTTATACCAAACACCCCTTTCACCTTCAAAACAATATTTTAAAACTAGTATAAACTGATTTAAACCAAAATTATGAAAGACAGATATCCAACAAGCAATATCAAGCAGTATTAAGCATTCAGAACACAAAAATAAGCACTTATAAATAAGCAAATAAGATGAGCAGTATATAAGCTAAATTAGACAGTTTTAAGAAAAACTTAAACTAATGATTTCTAGACTACAAGATAAGCATAATAAGCAACAAACATCATATAAAAGCATAAATAAGCAAAGAATAAGCAGAGATAAGCAGTCTAATAAGCTAAACAGTAAATAAGCTAAAATTTTGAAAGTGGAAACTTACAAAGGCCCTTGCCCAAACAGGGCAAAAAGCTTATAAATAAGTTAATCTACAAGCTCTAGCTTGTCAAAAGACAAGCTAGTGGTGTCCATAAGCCCTTCCATTTCTGGCTTATCATCCAAATAAGCTGTGGTATTTGAGGGTGATTTCTTTTTTGTGAATTTTCTTTAATACTTAATAATTTTAGTTTGATTAATGAAAATAGCTTATGAGAGAGTTATATAAAAGCTTTTAGTACTTAACCAAGACTTAAAAACAATAAGAGCTTAAAAACAGATTTCAAAACATAAAATTCATCAAACTTTCATTAAACTTAAAAAGGTTACAAGGCTTGGAATTTAAAAGACAATAACTTAAAAATAAGCTAAAAACTAAAACTAGGTTAAACTACATGCCTCTAAGGGCTTACAATGTCCTACTTATATAATAAGCTAATGGTCTTCTTGAGTCTTCACTTGTTGTGCTTTTTCTGTGAGACGAATGAGGGGTGTGTTTGTTGAGTGAGAGAAGTCAAAAGCTCAATCTAAGCCCTTCATTTTGTTTGCTCTCCAAGTTCTCAAATCCTAGCCCTTGAATCTCTTGTCTTTAACCTTGGACCAATGGGATTAAAGGGGATTGCCAAGGTGGCAATTGCTGTTTATAAGGTGGGGTTTGAGGAAAGTGATGGTGAATAGTGCTAAAAGGGGTTGGCGGGAAAATTGGGAAGATATACAGTGTTTTAATTTGGTGCAGGGTAAAGGTTTGGTGGAATGGCAGGTTTAGTCCCTCAAGGTGTATAGAGTGTTTGCACGTTTAGTCCTTGTGGTGTTATAACTTTTTGAGGACTTGGCAGGATTGGCCCTTCAAGTTGTATAGAGTTATTGCATGGCTCGTCCTTGTATGGTTATAAGTTTGAGGGGTTGGCAGAAATGCCCCTTCAACTTATTTTTTTGGGCTTCTTTGACTTGTATAAATAGCTTAATGGGTTGACCCGACCCATTAAATGGGTGTGGGCGGGCCCATTAAGTATTTCTTCGGTTACGGCTTTGTCTTCGACTTTTGGCTTTGTCGGGGTTGACTTTTTGGTTGACTTTGACTTTCTCACTCCTTCCATTCTCGTGCCCGGTTTTGTCCGTTTTGGCTTGATTTTTCGTCCTTTTGTCGGATATCCATTTCCTGCACAATATAAGTGAAAACATACAAATACAATGTATTTTTGGTACGTTTTTGGTCATTTAAGTCCGGTTTTAATGGAAAATGGTATGTGTAATTAAGCACATACCAAAATCCCCCATACTAAGATATTGCCGTGTCCTCACGCAATGCTACAAGTAAACACTTAAGAAAACTAAGAATCTCGATCCCCCTTGACTAATTACCTCGAAAAGTAGCTAAGTGTTCATCAAGGGGAATTAAAGAATCAATAGCTTTGAAAAGCCCCGTTTTGACCATTTTTAAATATTTACACTTACTACCACTAATATTTTTGTATTTTTCCTTTTTTCTCATTCATTTTTTTGTATTTTTCTTTTTAAGCAACTAACTAACATATTTGACTTTCGTTATTTTTATAACTTTAGGGTCATAGAACAAGACGCATTTCAATCCTAAAATGCCCCAAAAAGGATAAATTCATCGTTCCCGACTTTTCACTTATTCCAAACCAAGCTTAAAACGAAATCACCGTTAAATAAAGTGAAGATGCTTACACACTCAATAATTTGTAACTTGTTGAACTTTTCACTCCCGACATTTATTATATATTAGGTGAATGTGCCATTTCGAATTTCAACCATAGATCAACGTTTTGCAAAATTTCTATGCGTCATGTTCAACCCAAAAAGTAATGAGTTTGAAGGCGAGATCATCCCATGTAGCGACTTTCGTCTCGGCACATCCCAACCTTGCGGCTAAGTGACCAGGCTTTTGACACCTCACAGAGACTAGTATCGGGACTCACGGACCTTCGGTTTCAAAAACTCTTAGGTTTCCTGTTTATACATAAAATCACAACTTAAAACGAAATAGTCTTAGTTCAAAAGCATATTTAAATTTAAGAAAAAGAGATTTTCCCTATATTTATTAATTCACGTTTACTACACTTAATATAATTACACATTCATTAAACTAATGAAATCCTCGACCTTTTAGAAGGCTGCAACATCGGTTGTGAGCCGGCAAGATGCAGCAAACTTTTATCAGTCTCGGATAATTACTATGTGCCTTATTTAGAAGACTGCAACATCGGTTGTGAGCCGGCAAGATGCAGTAAACTTTTATTAGCCCACAGTTTATTATTACTCATTTTTTTCCATTTTTTTATATTATATTACCAAGATATAGAGAAAATTTCTTTTTAGAAAATTTAAGTATAAATTTGAACTAAAATTATTGATATCATCCATACTTCAAAAATTGTTGATTTAAGTTTAGTTTTCGAAAAGAGCACGTATTATTAGTCCGGTTAGGAGCTTATGGGAGAAAAAGCCACAAATTACACACATGAGCTTGTAAGATTTCCAAATAATCCTTGTTTAGCATCTAACTCATACTTAACTCTATCATTTTTCGTTCTTCGCGAAGATCCACGAATGCTTAGTCTAAAAGTTAAGGAACAAGCTAGAGCTCAACACGCTCGATCGAGTCAAAATTTATTCTTATTCTACCCAACAGAAAAGTCAAAATTGTGACAAACACTTATTTTATTTTTGAAAAATTTAAATTTTTTCATCATTTTTTGTATTTTGGTGGTAAAAACGAGATTATGTGAAAACAACGGCTGCAGGCATAATCAAATCGATAGATCCCCCCTAATACTAGATTGGAAACATTGTACTCATTGTTTTAAGAAGGGTTTCCTATGTAAACCCTATGCCGTTTATTAATGTTATGCTTAAGATAAACGTTAGTCGATAAGATTTGGATATTAGATTCCCAAAATGAAGCTGAGGATGTGAAGCTCTTGTGATCGAAGGACAAAACCACGAGCACAAAAGGCTTTAAAAATCTGGGACAATCCTGGGCAATCCATTTAACAAAATACAAGCCACACTGGAGATTGGAAGAGCACACCTCTCACAGTACAAAACACTTATCCTTACTATCATTAATATTAGGATAAGCATGGTTGCCTCCCACGAAGCGATTGTTTAAGGTCACTTAGCTTGACTCATCCCCGAATTCATTGGTCCTTAGGGAGTTTGGAGATCTGGGACAACCATATGTGGTATGTCCCCTCCAAAGTAGTGCTTAAGTCTATGGAGTTCACCTTGAAGTTTGGCCCGTCGGTTTGAGATAACTCGATGGTGCCATAAGGGAACACATGGGCAATGGTGAACGGTCCGGTTCAACGGGTTTTAAGTTTACCCGAGAAAATCTTCAATCGAGAATTAAAAAGAAGGACTCGGTCACCAACGTTGAAAACGCGGTTCTTGATTTTGGAGTCGTGGATCTTCTTTGTCTTCTCTTTGTAGATCAAAGAGTTCTCGTAGGCTTGATCACGAAGTTCATTTAATTCATTGAGTTGAACTTTTCGGTGATCACCCGCGGACTTAAGGTCAAAGTTTGCATGCTTCAAGGCCCAATAGGCTTTGTGCTCGAGCTCGATCGGTAGATGACATGCCTTTCCATACACAAGCTTGTAAGGAGTACACCTGATGGGTCTTTTGAAAGCGGTACATAAGGCCTAAAGTGCGTCATCTAATTTATCCGACCAAGAGGCACGGTTCTCGCCTATGGTCCTTTCCAAAATTCTTTTCAAACCACGGTTGGAGACTTTAACTTGCCCGCTTGTTTGGGGGTGATATGCGGTAGCAAGACGGTGAGTGACACCGTACTTAAGCATGACCTTTGCAAATTGGTCATGCAAAAGTGCGTTTACATGCGATCACTAATGATAGGCAGGGAGTTCCCAAACTGAGCAAAAAGGAGAGATTTAAAATTTTTTAACAACAACTCAGAGTCGTTGGTGGGGAGCGCTTTTGCTTCAACCCATTTCGACAAGTAATCGACAGCCACGAGTATGTACTTGTTCCCTCGTGAAGACGAGAATGGTCCCATAAAATCGATACCCCAAACGTCAAAAATCTCGCAAACTTGGATGGCATTTTGTGGCATTTCATCACGTTGCGAAATTTTTCCTTGACGTTGACAAGAGTCACAAGATTTGACTAAGTCATGGGCATCACGATAGATTGTGGGCCAATAGAAACCGGAGTCAAACACCTTTTTGGCGGTGTAGTTCGGGCCATGATGTCCCCTGGTGGGTCCATTGTGGCAAGCCTTAAGAATATCAATGGCTTCTTGGCCGTGAACACACCGCCGGATGACTTGATCCGCATAGATTTTAAACAAGAAGGGGTCGTCCCAAAAGTAATGCTTCACGTCTTTGAAGAATTTGTTCTTTTGTTGGGACGACATCCCTTTCACAACAAAGTTCCCCGCATGGTAATTAGCAAAATCGGCAAACCATGGGGTACTAGAATCACCACGAAAAGATACCATACTAAGTGTTTCGAGAGGAAATGTTTCATTTATTTCCTTTTTATCGAGCACACTTTGGTGAGGATTCTCTAATCGGGACAAATGGTCGGCGGCGAGGTTCTCGGCTCCTTTTTTTTATCACAGATGATGATATCAAATTCTTGAAGGAGGAGAACCCAAGGAGAAATTCTGCTTAGCAATCTTGTTTTGCAAAGAGATTTTTTAAGAGCCAAGTGATCCGTATACATATGCTTTTTGACAAGGACTAAATAGGACTAGAATTTCTCGAATGCTACACCCACGGATGTAATTCTTTCTCCGTCGTGGTGTAATGAGCTTGAGCATCGGTCATAGTTTTGCTTGCATAGTGTATAGGCTGAAAATGTTTTGTTTTTCGTTGCCCCAAGACTGCACCTATTGCAAAATCACTCGCGTCACACATGAGCTCAAAAGGTAGGTCCCAATCGGGGGCAACTAATATTGGTGCTTCGGTCAATTTTTTCTTAAGTGTTTAAAAGGCTTCAATACACTCTTTTGGAGAAGAGTACGGAGTATCATTTTTCAAGAAAGATGGGTCATCGGCCGGATATTTTGAGACAATCTTGTATTAAATCTACGATAAAACCCGGTGTGACCAAAAAAACTATGAATTCCTTTGACGGTGGTGGGATGAAGGTGCTTAGCAATAGCATCCAACTTTAGCCTTATCACCTCTATCCCGTTCTTGGAAATCTTCATGGCCAAGGGACAATTCCATATTTTGACCATAAAGTGACTCTTTTCCCAATTTAAACAAAGATTGGTGTCTTCACACCGTTTAAGCATCTTGTCCAAATGGGAGAGGCGAGTTCCGAATGAATTCCCAAAGACCGAGAAGTCGTCCATAAAGACTTCCATCATTTTTTTGATCATATCATGAAAAATAGACATCAACCACCTTTGGAATGTGCCCGGTGCATTGCATAAGCTGAAAGGCATGCGACGATAGGCGAACGTTCCATAGGGACACGTGAATGTGGTTTTTTCCTGATCTTGAGGGTCGATGGGAATTTGAAAGTAACTTAAGAAACCGTCGAGAAAACAATAATATTCATTTCCCGCTAGTCTCTCAAGCATTTGGTCCATAAAGGGCAATGGAAAATGGTCTTTACGGGTGGCTTCATTTAGCTTACGGTAGGCAATGCATACACGGCCAACCCTCTTAAACCAAACGAGCCCGAGGATCAAACTCATTTTCATTATTTTCAATAACGGTAAAGCCCCTTTTTTATGTACACATGCACCGGGGGATTACCAAGGACTGTCCGAGATAGGTAAATTATCCTGCATCAAGGAGTTTAAGAAACATATATTTTATTAATTTCGTGGATTTTAGGATTGACCCTTCTTTGGTGTTGGAACACCGGTTTGTAGTCCTCTTCCATAAGAATCTTGTGAGTACAAAAATCCAGGTTAATACCCTTAATGTCGGAGAGTTTCCAAGCAATGGCTCGCTTGTGTGACTTTAAAACCTTTATGAGAGCGGCTTTCTCCTCATCACTCAAGTATTTAGCAATTATGACGGGCAACTTGTCGTCACCCTCCAAAAATGCATATTCAAGATGAGGTGGTAAGTCCTTAAGTTCGACCTCGGGTGGTTCATCAATTGAAGATTTTTCGTTTTTAGCTTCACAAATCTTAAGTTCTTTTCGAATTTGAGGCAAATACATTCCTTGAGTGGGAGGGGGTAATGATGGATCATCATTGAGAAATGATTCAAGAGAAGACATGTCCCCCCTGAGTCGTGATAAGAGTGTCAATACTTCCGGTGAAGTTGGATCATCTTCAAGAGCGAGGAACGCGTCGACGTCCTCGATAAAGAAAATAACTATCCCCAACAGGAGTGGGGTCAGAGAAAGGTAGAAACGATCGGGTCTTAATAAGGAGGGGTTTGCCCACCTCGTGATCCCATCGGAGAAACCGAGAAATTCTTGAAATACTACTACAAGCCATTTCAATGACGTCGATTCGGTTAAACCGAATTTTCATCATAATTAGAGGAGTACTTCTCGAAGTTTGATCAAGATGAAGCGTTCGACTTCTTTTCCAACACGAAGAGTTAATTCTCCTTCGTAAACATCAATCAAGGCACGTCCGGTCTTTAAGAAGGATCTCCCGAGAATTAGAGGAACTCGGGGATCGGCATCAAAGTCAACGACTACAAAGTCGGCCGGGAATTGGAACTTTCCTACTTTTACGTAGACATCTTCGGCAATACCGATCGGACGAGAAATCGAACGGTCCGCAAGTTCAAGAGTCATACAAGTAGGAGTGAGCTCCGAAGAGAAAAGCTTTTTCCAACGGATAATGGCTGGAGATTAATGCTAGCCACCAAGATTCGGCCAAGGTAAGCACTATCCATTCCCGGAAAAATCACACGGGATGAGAAATTTTCCGGGGTCTCCAAGTTTTTCGGGTAACTTTTTGAGGAGAACCGCCAAACAATGCTCATTTAAAGGTGTTCTTGCTAATTCAAACAATTTTTCTTTGTTGCTAATCAAACTCTTAAGTGTCGAAGCAAATTTAGGCATGAGAATTAAAGCATCCGCGAAGCTAATGTCGAAATGCAAATCTTGAAAGATTTGGTAAAATTTCTCAATTTGATTGTTAGCTTTTTCGCGGATCTTTTGGTCATTAAGTCTAGACGGATATGGAATTGATGGTTTCGGGTTAGGCTTCGGAGCACTAACGGGAGCAACAACGGGCTCAAAAATTGGTACATGAGTTTCAACTTGGACAACCGGAGGTTGGACGTCTTCGGTACTTCCGTTATTAGTAGGAGGCACCGTGTCCTTTGTAACCTCGGTTTCACGTTCCACCACCTTAGGAAGAGAAGAAGGCGGAGGTGGAATCGTGGGTCCCTTATAAGAAACACCACTTCGGGTGGTGATTGCTTTTATATCACCCTTCGGGTTAGCAATGGTGTTGTAGGAAGAGATCCCGAGCCGAAGTAGAAGCGGTATTGAAGTCACAAATTTGGTAATAAAGTTGGTCAAAATTGTCATTTTAGGTTTGCGTGTTTGGGTTTGGTTTTGCATATTTCTCATAACGCATCATTAGCTTTGATGTGTTTTTGAAAGTCATCTTTGTACACGGCCTTGTGTTTGAGGAGCGGGAGCTTGGTAAGGCGGAGCTTGGTAAACTAGGGGTTGATTAACCGGGGGTCGATAAATTGGTCCTTGGTTGAAATTATTTCCTCGGTTTTGGTTGTAACAGTTTTGATTGTTTCCTTGGTTTTGTTGAACGGGAGGAAAACCGGGAAGTCGAATTTGATTCGCAACCATCGGGGGACGGTAACCGGTATTTCCTTGGTTGTAGTTAACTGCGGTGGCTCGTGAAGCGTATGCTTGAATATTGTCACAATAAACGTTGCCATCGGTGGCGGGACAATTACGGTAAGAATGAGCACCACCGCAAGTTACAAACTTTCCTCGACCGCTTTTACGGTAGCGGGAGCTTAGGATTGGTTTTTCTTATCGAGAAGTAAGGCTTTCACCATATCTTTAAGTTCGGCAACATCGGGAGAAACATCGGGGGTAGAAGAGCTCGTACCCACTTTGGTAACAATTGCTTTGCTTCATGAATGGCGAACTTTGGATTTGTTCTCGATGATTCTTAGGCAATCTTGAGGCATTTTATCCAAAAAATTACCACCCGCGGCGGAATTCAACGAATCTTGATCATTCGAGTTCAAGGCATTGTAGAATGTATCGAGTTGATGCAATTCTGAAAATCCATGATGTGGGCATGCCGAAGAAGATCATTGATCTCTCCCATGATCAATTAAAATGATTCATCAAATCTTTGTTGAAAATTTGTGATTTCATTACGAAGATTTTTGTTCTTGGAGGGAGGGAAAAATTGGTTGATGAATTTCGAAACAAGATCATCCCAAGTAAGAATCGATCGAGGGGGTTCTTTTTTAAGCCAAATCCGGGCGGCCCCCTCGAGGGAAAATGGGAAAAAGCATTAAGCTTAAACGGACGTAATGGGACGTTTGGGAACTTCAACGTAGAAGTGATCTTGTTGAAATATCGAATGTGAGCATGAGGATCTTCTTTATCAAGTCCGCAAAATGGTTTATTTTGCACAAGAGTGAGCAAACCATGTTTAAGCTCAAAGTTGTCCGCGGTGATCGCCGGAACAACGATTGCATCCTCGTAACCATAGTATGATTATCGGCCATCGTAACTACAGGAGGAGCTGGATTATCAATAGGTTCCTCAAGATCAAATGGTTCAACAAAAGTCGGTAGGACTTGTTGTTGTTGACGGTTACGGTATTGAAAACGAGTGCGCATGCACTAAAATATAAAAAGAAAAATTATACTACTTTTTTGGTTTTTCAACAATTGATTCACAATTTATTTTAATAACGGACAATGAGATAAAGAAACTTAATATCCTTATAATCTCAACAAGTTCTCGGTATAATCCTTAATAAGAAAAAACGCACAAAGGAGCGGAGGAGTAGGAAAGCGCAAAGCTATTAAAAACCTTTCTCCTTTAGGTTCGTAGTTCCTCGAAACAACCCGCCTTATACCCCTCTTTGAGTTTGTTTATCTTTCAAAGGTGAACCGTACCTCGCAAGTGACACAAAACGTAAGTTTTTGAATCTTTTGTTCGGGAACTTATTAATGATAATACTTTAGTTGAAAGTATTATATTGATGGTGAATTTTATTTCTTTTTATGGACAATGTTTTTATATTTTTGGTTTTTCTTTGTTTTATATATACTAGCAAAGAAATGAAATAATTATTTTTGTATTTTTTGTATTATTATAACAAAGATAAATAACTTCCAGGGAAGGGATCTTCAAAGCTTAATTGGTCAAACGGAACAACAATTGTATGCACTCCTCCCCGGCAACGGCGCCAAAATTTAACAGTTCTGATTAGCCCTTTTAAATATATATATATATATATATATATATATATATATAAATAAATATTTAATACTTATAATAAGGATAGTCAAAAGTCTCAATGTAGAAAATCCAGAAGTATGATTCCCGGGTCGTTATCCCCAACGAGGAATGCAAAGAAAAGTCGGAAGACGGTTTGATTATTGATGCTTGAATGGAACAAAGATTTTTGGATTGTTTTTCTAAGTCTATGGGAAATTTAATGCAATCTATACTAAAAACAATTAAGGCAACACAATTTTAAACTAAAAACGCAAACGGGAGTCTTAAACGTGACTTAAAAACCCTAAATTATCAAAATTAAATCCTAAAATGATCTTTTTGACTTTTATAAGTCCTAAGTGACTAAAAAGCTAGAACAAAGAAAACTAGACCAAAAACGGAAGTGATTTAAGCTTAAAAACACAAAAAACGTGAACGGGATTCAATCCCGTTCTTTAAAAAATCAAATTTTGCAATTTTAACCCTACGAAAGCAAATCTAATTTTCCTAAGTCCTAAATGTTAAAAGAAAATTTTCTAAAAAAGAATTATATTTTTTTGACTTTTTTATAATTTTTTATGAATTAAAAACGATTTTAATAAAAATTAAATATAAAAAATACTAACGATATGAAATTCTGAAAAATAGCAAGAAATACTTTAGTCGTGAAGTTGCAAGAAAATAAAAGCTTGGACAAACAGGCTTATAAATAAGCTGTCATATAAGCCCACTAAAGGGCCTGAAATGGCTTAAAGGCTAAAATGCCCTTAAATATCAAACCACTTGGGACTATAACGAAAAAGTTCCAAGGGCGCAGCGGTAGTGTGTGTGTGTTATAAGGGATGAGGGTGTGAGGTCTAGGGTTCGAGCCCTGCTCACCTTGGACTTCCACCTTCCTTTTTTTGCTCTTTTTTTAAACTTTTGTACACAGCTTATAAATAAGCTGTAAACAACAAACTTTAATGAAAGCACTTTTTTTATAAACCACAAATAAGCACTAAAATAAGCTGTCAAAGTTGACAAAAAGTTATTTTACACTAAGTGACTAAATGTTAAACTGTTAAGCTATTTTAAACATAAATAAGCTAAGAAAACTCAAAATAAGCTAAGACAGATGAAAGGCTATATCTAAAAAGCTCTAATGAACACAAATAAGCAAAGAACCTAAGCTACACTAAGCTTAATATGACAGATTAACTAATAAAGCTTAAAAACTTAAAATTTTCTAAGCTAAAATGCAAATAAGCTTCAATAAGATTTTTCCTACAGGAAATAAGCTAATGGGACTTAGACTATCCAATAAGCCCAAAACTAAATAATACTTAAAGGCAATTTCAAAAAGCTAAAAAGCTCACATAAGCTAAAAAGAGCTTAATGGCTAAATTCTGTTAACAAAAAGAGCCAAATGACACATTTGAGTTATTTTTAAGCTTAAATTTGGAATTTATGGCTTAGACTGCTTATTATGCCCTAAAAGCTCTATCCATTAAGCTTTAATAATCAGTAACAAAATGGAGTTTGAAACACAAATAAGCCATGAAAAAGCTTATGGAAATGGTTGTTCACTCAGATTCAATACTTAGAAATTATTTTCAATCTTTGCAAAATACCTACTTTGAGCTTAAAAATAAGCCCTCAAACAGATGCTTATAACCTTAAGACCTACAAACAGATTGAGATTTGACCTCAAAGAACAAGTATCATCTTTCAAAAAAACATTTTGAAATTAAGACTAAGCAACAATGAGCAAATGAAAAAGCTATTTCTTTTTTTTTCAACACTTAGTTAAAATTTTGACAGGATTGGTAAAACTATAAACCACACTTGCAGGTTAAGACCTTAGTTTAAACTTGTTTTATACACTTAAACCTATCAAAACACAATCATAAAAACACAGTGGTTATAGGTCTAATCAAATATGCCTTATATAATAAGCTATATGTTCTCAGATTCAAACAACTACTTATATAACCTATGATTTAGAGATTTAACACTTAAAATTTAAAACAAACTAAATTTTATAACTAATATTATCTAATCAAAGTTGACTCAAAAGCACAAAGCAGGTTTTGACCCATTTTCACCCATAAAACCTACTGACCCAAACACCCCTTTAACTTTTGAAAAACACATTTCAGCTTAGAAAATTAGTTTTTAAAACTAAGACTTCAAAAACCAGATGTTTTATAAGTTATTAAGATAGTATTAAGCAAGTTTCAACAACCAATAAGCACTTAAATGAGCTAAAACAGATTATGCAAATTTTTAAGCTACAATGGACAGATTTTAAGTAAACTTGCACAAATGACATAGAAGCATAAAACAAACATACATAAGCAATAAATAACATAAATAAGCATAAAAAGTTCACGAGTACGGAGTGTTCATCATTAAACACCTTACTTCTCCATTGGTTAAACTCTATTTCTTTTTCTTGGTGGAGTTTGATTCTTTCCTCCCATTCCAAAATTAGCCTACTTACGATTGTAGTGGGGGCTACGGGATCTATGTCATTCTCGGTTTCTTCCTCGGCACTACAAAGGGACTCAGGGATCTTAAAGAAATTAATCTAATTCTTGCCAGATTTTAGACTTATTGTTCCCCTATCAAATCTAATTTCGGCTTTAGCCGTTGTTAAAAATGGCGTTTCTAGAATGAAGGGCTTTTTCTTATCTTCCTTAATATCTAAGATCACGAAATCCACAAGGTATATATAACCGGCTATCTCAACCAATACATCCTCAGCTATACCTAAGGGGAAAATATACGAATGACTAGCTAGGGAGAGTCTAATGTTGGTTCCTACGGGCTTTTTGTTGGTTAGCCCATTGTAGATGGAAAAGGGGCATAACGTTCACATCGGATCCTTGATCGATTAAGGCATCCATGTATTTTAATCCTCCTACGTTACATGGTGTCACAAGATTGCCCCCCATATCCTATTTTTTGGTTATCTTCTTGGTATGTGCTTAATTACACATACCATTTTCTATTAAAACCGGACTTAAATGACCAAAAACGTACCAAAAATACATTGTATTTGTATGTTTTTACTTATATTGTGTAGGAAATAGATTTTCGACAAAAGGATGAAAAATCAAGTCAAAACGGACAAAACCGAGCACAGAATAGAAAAGCATAAAAAAGCCAAAGTCAAAGTCAAAGTCAACCCTGACAAAGTCAAAGGTCAAAGCCGAAGCCGTAACCGAATAAATACTTAATGGGCCACCCGTACCCATCTAATGGGTCGGTCAGCCCATTAAAGTATTACATGAAGACCTTATAAGCCTTATATGCATTAAAGGCCCAATTCCCTTTAAAATTCAAACGGCCCAAGAATAAGCCCAAAACCCTTATCTGTTAAGTTTATTCTATATCACAAGGACCATACGTGTAATAAAACAATACACGTTCAGGGACTAAACTTGCCAAACCACAAAAATGCTTTACACCACAAGGACGATCATTGCAAACACTCATATCAAGTTAAGGGACCTATTTTGCCAACTCCCAAAACTTATACCCTGTTAACCTTAAACTAGATTTCCCGCCTAAACCCTCTTCTCCCCTGTCACTCTCACCCTCGATTTCCCCCTTCACCACCAAACAAAAACATCACCTTCCCTTAAAACCCCACCCCACATGGGTTGATGCCACCTTGGCAATCCCTCAAAGTCCTATTGGTTGAAGGAAAATTACAAGAAATCAAGGGTTATGATCGTTTGACTTGGGCTCAAAGAAATATTGATGGCTTAGATTGACTTTGGGATCTCTCACACACAAGAAACACAAGTCCTCAACCCTCTCAGTGAAGAAAAACACAACAAGAAGACTTGAAGACTTAGCTTTTAGTATAAGTATTAGGCATTTGTAGCTTATAGTCTTTTGTCGAATTTTGTTAAGTCCAAGCTTTGTATTAACAAATTTGTACCATTTTAATACTGCAATTTACTTTTCCTGTCATTAAATTTTTGTCATTTTAATTTCCAAGCATTGTAATTTTTTAAGATTAATGAAATTTTAAGTTTTTCTTTAATTATTGTCATTTAAATACTGTTTTTAAGCTCATATATAAGCTTTTGAGTCATTAAAAGCTTATATAAAAGTCTATTTACTTTTCTGTCTAAAAATCCAAAAAATCACAAAAACAGTCAAATTCAAAGGAGCAAGGTAAATAGTGGATGGCCTTGGTTTAGAGCTTCTTGGGAAGCATATAGGTTGGTATAAGCTGTTTTGAGAAGCTTATTCCCTTGCCAAAAGCTTTGGACTCTTGTAAGCTCACTTTTTCAAATTTTTGCTTATTACTGTAGCAGTGCTTATTATTGCTTAATTTCTGCTTATTTATGTTGCTTTTACTTGGTTATGCTTGTTTATTGCTTTTATGTCATTTATTTAAGTTTTGATGTTAAATTGTCCTTAATAGCTTTTAACT
>BQNB010026204.1:14369-55135 GCA_026074375.1 Tanacetum coccineum | reverse complement strand
GATCTTGGATGGTGGACAATACCTTTTGATAAAGGCTTTTTTTAAGGAGATCCTAGGAATCGACAGTTCCTGGGGATAGTCTGTCCACCCACCTTCTAGCGGCTCCAGTGAGAGTGATGGGGAAAACACGTAGCATGACTATGTCGTGTGTCACTCCTGGAATGTTGAACAAACTCACGATGTCTAGAATCCGCTCTACATGCTCGTGAGCATCGTCATTTTTGTTCCTGGAAAAGGTGTCTTCCTGTAATTCTCGCATGAATTGGCTCTTGATTTCAAAGTTTACATTGCCTATAATTTTGGGTTTAACCACGCTCGGTTCCTAGTTCCCTCGAGTCAATGCTAGGTATTGCTTCATGGTGAGGTTATCTAAGTCTCCCTCAGCCATTATGTTTCCTTAAAAACTAACAAAAATTAGTACTGAAATAAAATAAATACAAGAAATCAAACTATAACTAATTTTTTAGCTCCCCGGTAGCGGCGCCAAAAACTTGATGCGTATTATTTGTTTAAAATAATTTTGCAAGTTTTGAATTTATAAAACTCGTCTATCGATGTCTACACGCACTAACGGGCAGAGAACTCGGTCGTATGTAGTGCAGGACTTGGTAAATCTAAGGTCGTCCTAAGAGCTAAGTTTAAATAGTTTTAATTTGATTAGTGTCACGAATAGAAAATGGTTTTGAATAGATTTTGAAAACTTAACAGGAAAATAAATGCGAAGAGTAAATGAGATAGAAGTGATCAGGGAGAAAAATGTGCTAGCCTAGTTATTTCGTTACTACTGTGATGATGTGTATTTCCTGTGCAATGTCTAAGTGTCTTTTTATTAGTGGTTCTAATATCAACAGACCTGAATTGGCATTTGAGGTCTGCCCTATACTTCCTATAATCCCGAATACCTTGCAAGTCATAAAGGTAGGGCATCCAAGTTGCAGTGATTAAACCCCAACTATCCTAAAGACCTGTCTATAACCTAGATAGATTATAAACCCCCTCTGAAAGAGTTCCTGCACTTTTTAAGTGTTTAATATGATTGAGGCGATAATTTGGTAAATTCCTACACTAGGGATAGATTCCAACCTACCTTAGTACCCTGTTAACCCCATGCTCAACTAGTCCGCCTAATAACAAAATTAACAGGATCTAAACCACCCTCAACACTACCAAAACTCAGGGATCAATGATAGACAATAAGGATATCCAATAAAGCGATAATTAAACAAGAAACATTCAACAAACAATAGTAAATTCATAACTAGGTCAGCACTCGAAGTGCTTAGCCACGCATGGTAACAATACAGCAAGAGTAAATGAAAGGAATCATGGATTGAATCACCATTAGTCTTACAAGATGTGTTTATGAACGATTAAATACAAAATTAAGTGTAGTGATTTCTCCCTTGGACTTGTGGTGGAATTCTAAAACCTCTGGAAGCTTGGTTCGCCCCTTGATACTGTGGTGGAAGGGTTGATGTCGAATGTGTTGAATGAGGATTCTATTTATAATTTTCAAGTCTGTTACAGAGTAACTGTTAAGTATGTGTTACGTCGTAACCATGTTGATGTGGACTTCCATTATGCACGCTTAAAATGTGTTACGACGTAACCGTAACGCCATGGTTACGCCGTAATGCTGACTAGGATACGTAATCCTTCTTCAACGTGGTATGTTACGGCGTAATGGTTATGAAGTAGTTACGCCGTAACTGTGGTGCTGACTCATTTCTACTTTAATTTTGGTTACAACTTAACTCTTATGGAGTGGTTGCGCCGTAACCAGCCTTGGGCATCTTCATTTGCTTGTGTTCCACGTCCAAATCCCGCGTCTCTTGCTCTAATGCTCGCGTTCATCCTATAAACTAAATATGAAGTGATTAAGTATCATTTCCAGGCATTTATACAATAATCACAAGCATTTTGATAGGGATTTTAATACTAAAAAGTATTAACTATTTGATGTTATCAGATGCTTTGCGCGGGTACCATGCTATAGTCTTTAAAATGTCGCTTGTTTATTAACTTTTATGTATTTCAAATACTAATGTTGTGTTTTTTTTTCAAACACGAGATGGTTAAAAATAATTAAGTTATAACGTATTATACATTATGAAAATGGGTTTTTCTAACTTATGCCCTAAAGGCACAAGTGAAAGAGGGTCCCACAGCCTGTGGGTTACCTTCTTAATGGCCAGCAATCATTAAGTAATCCCCATATCAGACCTCACAACTACCGACTGACCATTTAGAAGATGATACGCAGTCAGTAGGACCCTCCTTAACCTATGCCCTTGGGGCACAAGTTAGAAAAATCCTTATGAAAAAATCATTCTCTGGACACGGGAAGTGTTGTACTCCAAGGAGGACTCGTTTGTTCGTAATTTGCTGAGCAGTAATAAGGTATGTGAATTTACGTTATTGTACATGTTTAATTAACTATTGGTGTCTTTGGATCTCAGGGGATTAAACTAACGTGTAAAAAGTTATTCTGTAAAGTCTTCCACTGCATAGTTTTTATCAGATAAATAATGTTCTTTTATTACTAATCAGTCAATTGTTTTTGAAAGTACTATCTTTTACACTCGTGGTTTTCGATCAGTAGTATCAGAGCTGCTTATACACCACTTAATTAACATGTTATGAATCTGATATGGTTTCTTGGACAATAAAATTGTTTCGGTCGAAAACCCTAGTTAGGGTTTTCCAAATTTTGGTTAATTTATTAAATATAGTATTTTATAAATTACTTGGATATCAGATCTTATTAAACCGACCGAAAAAACCCTAGTAAAAACCAAATCATCGGTTTCTAGTTTCGATCGGTTTTTTCGGTTTGGTTTAGGTTTTTTCTGCTCACCCCTAGTTATAGTTGTTAGTGAATTAAAGTTGTTAACTCTGAATATGATTAACATGATCTACATGCTTTCTATTTTTAGTAACTTTGGTAAATTGGGAACTTTGATATGGGATATAAAATTTCATGATTTTTTTGCATGCTACCTAATTAATGATGTCTTGTTAACAAAGTAATTGCAATAATTTAGAATTGTGTAATTCATGTTTAGGGCATCCACTATGGTAAAATATTATAAAGCTTTATGAATTAATTTTTCATGCCACATCAATAAGTTTTAGACCTTTTGAGTTAATAAACTTATTTCTACAATGATATAAATTTTTTAAAGCTTTATAGTGGTTTCACACAACACATACATTAAATGTCTTAAAATTATGAAGAGGTATAAGATTTAGGACCTTTTCATACCACATAGATTTAAAATGAAACTCAACTATGGCTAATATAAAACATAAACCTCTTCAAAAAATTTAGACATATTCTTAGACCTCTCATAGTGGACGCTCATATTTAGGGCATCAGGTTTTAATTAGGGTTTTAGAAACTCTAGTTTTGTGCTTGAGAATTGTAAAAAGTTACAGGGCTTCTTTTTGCGTTTATGAAACCCTAAGGTTGTTTTTGAAACATTTGTGTAACATTTAACTGATTAATGATTTTTGATTAATTGAAATTGTTTTATTTTAAAATTTAAAGAGTTTTGGGTTTTTTAAATTAATTTAAAATTATTAAATAAATAGTTCATTTAATTAAATTAAAGGGTTTAATATTTATCAGATAAGTTACATATAATACTTGAATAATAAGAGTTGTTATTTTAAGTGGGAGCGTAGATTTATTCCTTTGGTTGTAAACCTGAAATCATTTGATGCATTTATTAACATTTGGAATGTATGAGGTAGAAGCATGTAAAGTTACTGACTGCATGAATGATATGTGTATATGTGTAATATAATATTATTTATCATAATGTAGGCATTTTAAGAGAGTAGGAAAGTAAGATAAATCGCTATTTACTTTCTACTAGTGATGTAACACTTACAATGTTGACAAATCCAGTGAGAGCTTTGCGTTTTATTACTGAAAGACATTCATGTAATCTTGGCTAATTCACTGGGAGCTACAAGCTTTATTTCCTTGTTAGCTACCCATATTATTTCTAGTTTTTCTTGAAATAATTCATTACTTTCTGAATATGAACAACCATCGTTTTAAGGAAGATTGCGTTCTATTTTATATGATAACATGTTGCTTTCTAGATGTTGCTTCCTGAAACGTTATCTATAGAATAATAATCCACAAATCCATATTAAACAACATAGTTCTAAATCTACTTGTAATATCTATGGCACTATCATATTGTTCACACAATCAAGCGTATGATGTTGTGCCTTACACAAGTAGGGGAAATCTCAAAGTGTGTGCAAAGAACAACATATTATTGGTTTCTCTTGACCGCAAGGTAAGAAAACCAATAATTCTACTAGGACTCAAACACATAAAATGTTTGTTGTCGTATTAAGATCTAATGTCAAGATATAATGTAAATCTACTTCAGCACATTGACTATATGCTTTAGTCATTATGATTATGATTTATTGTAAAATCGAAATTATGAAGTACAAAATTAACTTGAAATTACTATTAAACTCAAGAGTATGCGTTCATAATTACTTTAGTTTGTATAATTATATTTTCTTGTTAAGACATAAATATAAAGTCCTTCAATTAATCAGTGACTCATAACATAAATTAAGTAGTAAACTTGTTATATCTTCTTGTTAGGACATGAACATGAAATCTTTGAATTATTCAAAAACTTATTACGTATAGTTGACATGTTATGTCTTCTTGTAAAGACATGTACATAGAGTTCTTGAACTATTCAAAGAAATATATGCACTTGGTTTTAAAATAATGTGTATTCAATTTAGCTCGACCTAATTGGTAAGTATTTGACCTATAAAGAATTAAGTTATATAAGGAATTGTGATGTAGTCTCACAATTCCAATACTCATAGAATACCACACTATTATGGTATGTCTAATGTGCTGAAACAAACTATATTTATATTGTTTGTTTGATGTTGATAACTTTAACTACTTTACCTCAAAAATCTACTAAGGTTAGAAAATTGTATGTGTCATGTATACACTCAATATGGTTTCAACAAAGAAGGTATTCAAGACATTATATGTTTATGGATTGGGAAGAATCCTAATATTTCTAGATAAAAGTTCTAAAATTTGTTAATATCTTATGAACTGTATTATTAACAAGCTAGAGATGAGAATTGTAAAATGTATTTTGTATGTCCCAATTAAGAATAATTTATTGTTGCTTAAATACTTAGTATTTGAAGAACAGTCTCTACTTATAAAGTTAGTGGGAGCATATATAGATCTTGAAGATATTCAATAAAAATACATAACCTTCTAAATCACTTGCTGATGTCATACTAAGGCTAAACATGTAAATGTTCAACCAAAGTGTAATGTAACATTCATAAATCCGTACGGATACCTCATCACTTGAGTGATATTTTAATTTAATATCAATGCTAAGGGATATAAGTTAGATGATCATAGTGAACCTACTAACTGCTAAGATGCATTATCACATATTGAATCTGATAAATATCTTAGAACTATGAATGATAAGATGTAGTCCTTAAAAGACAATCATTGTTTTGAGCTTGATTGATCTTTTACCAAACAGTTAAACTGTGAGGTTAGAATGAATTTCTTTTGAAGAAAGAATCATAAAGACAAAATTGCATGCCTTAGATGAGAGTTTTTAACCATACTCAAGCAATTGATTGTGATTAAAATTTCCTTTCTACGCGCATTAATTATATAAAGATGACTAATTGTCATACCTTGTTTTCATGAATATAAAATATGGCAATTAGGTTTCATGACTCTTTCCTTAATGATTACCTTTGTGAGGACGATGTGTAATCAAAAGGGTTATGAATCTAGATAATCTTTATAATGTATACAGTATGAAATAATTTAAGTGTGGATTAGATCATGTATCTTGGAGCTGCTATCTTAAGTTTAATTACAATTCAATTTTGATTAAAATAAGATAACTCTTGAGTACACCTGACATCAAGTGGGAGCACTATGTTTGTTTCCTTAAAATTCATATGTTGTATAACATATTGAAAGCATCATTTCATCTAAGCTAGATGTTCATCCCTTAGCTTGGAATAAAACTTCACTTTGGGAATTTAGGAAATAAAGCAAATGACCTTGAATAAATGTTTATTGAAATAAACATATGCGGTGATTAAGTCTAATACAATGCAATATATCATTAAAGCGAGTCTTAAATGATATATTTCACATGAGATAATTTAATACATGGATGAAAACCTTGTGTTTTACTAAGGATTCATCATGTACATTATATTGTGTATAAAGCCGGTTGTTACTTTTACATGAGTGCAAGATGAGCTAATAACATCAGTATCTAATTGAGAGTATTTAGATGACTGTTAAAACAACCGTTTACGAATTATATAAGGCATAGTGTTGTTTGTGTACACTTTTGCTAGAGGATACTCAATCCTAGTTAAGGAACGAATTCATCATTTGCGACAAGTCTAATGCAATCATCATAGTCAATGAACTTGGGGTTCAGAATGGCGCCAAACATTACCAAAGAAATGTTAAATGGTTTACGAATTATATAAAGCATGGTGTTGTTTGTGTACACTGATGCTAGAGGATATGCAATCCTAGTTAAGGTATGATTTCATTATTTAAGATGAATCTGTTGACTAGATATGCTCAGCTAAGAGCATTGTTGCAATACACATTAAATAATAAGAATACTTTACATTTTGAGAAACTGTAAATATGACTGTCTTAGATAGGTATGTTGCTAGCTTCAAATACCTTATAAAAGGTACAGTGACAATGCCATACTATGACACTTGTAATAGTATGCACATGTATAATAAGACACTCATCATGTTATTCAAATCCTTCACAATTTGTGAATTTAAAACAAGTATTTGGAAAATTTAGTTAGATGACTATATAGTTGTCTTGTACCAAAAAAGTTAAGAATATTATGAACATTGGATTTTAACTTACTAAGTAGTCTTATGCATATCTATTTTTAGCATTTGGATAATGGAACTGAAAGCAGTTGTATTAAAATAATGAATTGATATACTTTGTATGATCATTTTCATTTATACTTTTGTGTTTTATATTTGCATGTTTAATCCTTGAATAATTTAATTATTCTAAATTTGTCCATTGTCAATTAACAATATAGGAATATTGTTATGTTAAGACAAATGTGAGTGTTTGGTTATACATATTGAATATGTGGATTGTTCCCGCCAAACTCACATGTTATTCATAAGGGATGCATATTGGACTTCCCCAACTTTCGAATATTTACTTTTGGATCCTTGTCATGAGTAAGATATTGAAAATGGTTGTATTAATCGTCTTTAGACGTGAGATACAAGTAAATCTTTCATGTGTGGATATCACTTTTTATTTATAAGTCAAACGTTATCCTGAACAAGGTAGTTATAAAGGCTATTTTTGAAAGTGATGTGAAGCAGCATCCACAACACTTGTAGTCAATACAGAATTTGTTCCTCCAATTTTCTAATTGCAGTATGATACCATTGGTGCCTCTTCGGAATTAATCAGATGTTTATATGTCCATGTCCAAAAGGTAAATCAAGATGATACTTGATTACATTTGGTAATCTGAATTAATATTTATACAAAATAAATGGTTAAACCATATGGAATGAGTTATGGTCCATATCAATGGTTTAATGGTATCTGAAGCAAATGGAGTTTAATATAAATAATAATAAACAATTATACTATGATGTTTTTTGAAACCATAACTCATGTATTTCTGGGAGCAATTGAGTATTGCTAGACGCTTTCCATTGTTAGTATAAATAAATGAGCTACGCCAACTCCCAAGTGAGAGATGTTGGTTTGTGGTCGTTGTCTTCTAATTATTTATACGGTTAAAAAATACGTGAGCCTATCGGGGGCATACACGTATACACAGAGGACACGTTTATTAATGTAATTAATATATTTTGTATATTTATTAATTATATTAATATGTTTCACGAAATAATAAATGGTCGTTAACTATACCGTTAGTTGCTATAACTAAGTAGTAGGCATATTAATAAGTGAAGGACTTATTAGTTCGAAATCCAAACCCATGAGGTGTGGGATGTAGGAGTCGGCCATAGAAGGGACTAGAAGGGAGGGTGATTGTCTGTTTTGGAAAGTTAAGAAGATGATAGCTTAAACTTGGAGGACAAGTTAGAGGCTATATAAACACCCCTAAACCTTTTCATTCAAAAGTAACACGCGTTATTTACACAGACACAAACCTCACAAATATTTTCCTAATGATCATACTATTCGCAGAATCATACAATTTTATGGGGTCACTTCATTCGATGCAATACCATTCATGTTTAAGCCATGCATGCAAAATATTATAGGGCCTATTATTCTTTTATTCTTTTGTATGCTAACTGTGATCGGCAGTTTTATCCCTATGAGGGATTTGATCGTGATTAATCAAGAACATCAAACCCTAGTCTGTTTGTGGTGTTATTCGTGAAACAAGCATTAGCATTCTAACAGATCTATGTAACGTGTAGTGTTAGCATTCCATAGAGGTGATAACTTAATCACTAAAGGTTTCAAGAATCAAGATCTATACTCGTTTATTGATTTAGTTCAATAACCAAAAAGATAGTAAATCACTTGTTTAATTTGTGTGTTAATTTATAACATTAAACTCGATTCAATCCGTTGCGTACTCGTAGTAAATGCTTTACTAGTTATAAAATCCCAAGAGGAGTGACTGATGATAATTGATCATTAGAACACAAACTACGTATTATCTGATACATAGTTGTGATATGTAACTATATGCGATATATTGGAACATAGTCATTATAAATTTATGAGACTTTTTGAATAATAAAGTATCTATGAAGATAATTGTTTTAAAAAATTAAATTAATATTGAATAAATGACTAGAACTTATAAAAGGGTTCGACAAAACAAATGTTTGATTTGTGTAGTTTAAATATGAGATGTGTGGACAACTAGAAGGGGGATTGAATAGTTTACCGCTTTTTGATTTAAAGTTTTAAAGTGTTTGTAAAAATTCTAGATTCGACTTTATGTGAATTCAACACTTGCACAATATGAACAATATACTTATCTAAACAATTAATAGGATAGTATGAGAAAATAATGTAAGACAAGAGATAAGAGTAAGAACAATCAAACCACAACGTGAGGATTTATAGTGGTTCGGCAACGAAGCACCTCTTCGCCCTACTCCACTCCTCGAGCACCTAACTCGAGAGTTTTCTTCACTATGTCAACAAGCTCCCTAATGGCGGATAAAACCTTACACAACTTTCGCTTATCTTGATTTCTGACACTAAGCTAGATGTCGAGTTCTAATCTTAGCTAGAACTAATCTACCACAACTTCACTACACAACTTTGCTTCACAACTTGATCACGACTACACAACTTCTTCACGCCTTAGTTTTCTTCACACCACTACTTCACCAAGCCACTACTATAATCACACCTAACTAACACTACTAGTAAAGATCACCAAGATCCAACTATACTTACAACAATCACTAAGATCTAACAACTACACAACTTTACAAGATTTACAAGTTATGATATGGATGCAATAAGATTGCAACAATACACAAAGGTGTAATACTTCTTCACTTGATGGTAGGAAGTATTCTTCTCTTGCACTTGAGGATTTGAGCTTGGATCACTTGGAAACAAAGCTTTATGATTAAATGATCAAAGGATTTTAATGAGATGTGTGGGCTGTTTTTGATTAGAAAGAATGAGTGCAAAAGGTGAGACAATGGTGGGGAAAAGTCCAGTATTTATAGGACATTCTGGAGGAGCGTCTACCTATGGGCGGTCCCTTTAAATAGGTGGGCGGTCCCCTTAAAGATAAGGGGGCCGCCGTGTATTTAAGGGGGCCGCCCTAGACTAGGCGCTCCCCAGTTTGTCCTTTTGTGTAGGGGGGATTTTCTGGAACTTTCTAGCCGTTTTAGGTTCGAAAATTTAAATTTCAAAATGTTTATTTTGAATAAAACATTTCTTTTAATTGTAGAAAATATTTTGTAATGTTTATAAAAATGTTTACAACATTTTATAAAAGTGTGAGGTTGAATAAAAATTTCCTTTGATCATAAAATGCATTAAGCATTTATTTATTCATACCTTTAAGTGATATAATTTTCGAAATGAAAATTTACTACTAATTACTTGTTTACGTTTAATTTTACATTGAACGTTTTTATATTTTGTGATTATCAAAACGTAAAGATGTGAAAAATATTAATAATGTTTTTAGGCATTATTTCTATCAACAATCTCCCCCTTTTTGATGATTACAAAATTTAAACTCATTAAATGTAAAATTATTTTTAAACAAGTATTTAGTGAGTTTTATGTCATTTCTCCCCCTTTTTGTAGAATCAAAAAGGCATCGTCGAGAATTGCTAGTAAAATCGACGGAATAAATGCTCCCCCTTGATGTGTGCTCCCCCTCGTTCGAGGGCACCAAGGAATCGAGCTATGGTTTCTTGGCTACAAAAACGAGTTAGAACAATACAAATATTTCTAACATAACATTGTAGCAAAAAGAGAAGGAAAATATTGACAAGTGCAAGAAAACATGTAAGCTAATAAGATACTTCATTAATTTAGGACAATTGTGTGATACTACACACAAGCATACATAAAAAGAACAAATATGCTTTAGAAGCATATTAAAAAATACATAAAAAAATCATAAATAGCCATTGATAAGTAGCTTAATTACACAATATCCTTTTACCTCTAAAAAACGAGCTTTAAATGACCAAAAAAGACAAAAAAACTGCCCAAATATATGTTTGTTTTGCATTTGTATTGTGCAGGAAGTGGTATATCATCAAAAGACAGAAAACCAAGCCAAAAATGACATAATATGAGCATGAATGGAAAAGACTGTGCAAATCAAGGCCAAAGTCCAAAAAATCGCCAAAGTCAGAGTCAATATTAATGATTCAGGCAGTCAAACGGAGCCGGAAATGAAGAATACTGTTGGATGCAATCTTAAACCCATCTGATACCCATCTGATGGGCCGGGAAAGCCCAATAGTATATCTATGAAGACTGTGAAGACCAAATGGGCCCTCAATCAATTACAACAGCCCATTTGTGTGCAATTGACAAAGACTGTGAAGACTTTGAAGGCCCAATCCTAGCCCAGTTACAGCCAATCTCAGCCATTGTACACACAAAACCCACTTCATAACCTTATTGGGCTTGAAAAAGCCCAATAACCAACCCTAAACCTTATTGGGCCCAAACCCAAACCCAGTGGGCCCAATACAAGCCCACATATCTTATTGGGCCCAACACCAAAGCCAATGGGCCCAATACACAAACCCAAGCCCAAAAGCAAAACAAAAGCCCACAATCCTTTTTTATAATTAAAAATGAAAAATATAAAGAAAAGGGGCCAAAAATGCCAAGTTTTAAAAGTTGTTTTATAAGAAAAATAGGAAAATAAAACATAAGGGCTAGTTTTGCAAATTGCTTAAACCTTTTATTCTTTTTAAACAGCAGGGACTGAAATTGTAATTCACCAAAACCTTTTTTAATTCTTTAGTTATAAACCACAAAAATTACCAATTTTGGTTTGAAAATAAGTTTTTAGGTTTATTTTAGATTCTGTCAAATTTTCAAAAAGCCAACTTGAGCTTAAAGGCTCAAGCTGTGTAGACAGCTTAAGCACATTGTCTTTGTGCTTGTTGGTGTTGTTTCTAGCCAATTTACCAAGCCTTGTTCTGTCCTTTTAACCATCACCAAGTAACAAGTCAAAGAGTTTGTATGTATTTTTTTGAGAATAGCCATTTTTAAGCCATTTGTTCAGCAGTTTTAATTAAACCTTAGGCCCTCATATTTTGAATATAAGTTCATTTACATGTCCTTTTTATCTGTTTGTAATTGATTTTAGGTAATAAGCTCTTAAGAGCTTATTTCTATAAGCTCAAAAAGCCCCTTTGTTCACTGCCTTAATTCCCCTGGTGCTGAAACCAATTTTCAGCACCCTTGTTCTAGCTTATTTTGCATTAAGCCTTAGGATCTTATAGCTTTTCTTTATAGCTTAATACTTGTTCTTTAAGTCCCCAAATTATTATAGCTTATCTCAGCCTTTAGCTTAGCTTATTCTAGGCTTAAAGTAGCAATGTTTCTGTTTTATATTAAAACTGTTAGAATAGCTTAAGTCTTCCCCAGCTTATTTTAGGGCTTATTAGATTCCCTTAGCTTATCATTAGGACTCCCTTAGCCTAGTATCTTATTCCCATAGTTTGTAGCTTATCTTGTGAGCTTAAGCCCCAAAAAGAAAGAAAAATAAGCTAAAAAGCTTATTTAGCTTTTGCAGCCCCAAAAGCTTATTTTTTGGCTTATTCAGTGCTTAAAAGTCATAAGTGCCTTTATTAAAAATGTTCCCCTTAAGCCCCTGAGTAAGTTTGCTTTTGTAAGTTTTTGATAATAAGCTAGTTGGACCCACCTTGTAATCGGGGTCCACTTCAGGGACCATTTGTGTAATTTCATCTTTTCTAGTTAACATTGTTAGTCCCTGTGGTTAGTAGCCTGTTACCCCGTTTGTCCTTATCCTATTTCACTGTTAGTCCTCTAGTTTAACAGCTGTTACTCTTTTAGTTATTTAAATAATTAATTTAGGTTAAATATTAATTAGTTTAATTACTTTAATTTAAAACAGTAAAATTTGGGCATTTTTACATTTTTAGAATTGTTAACTAAAAAGTTCATTTGAGCTTATTGCAATAAGCTCAAAAAGCCTCCCTAGCCACTGCCTTGCACCTCCCCTGGTGCTGAAACCAATTTTCAGCACCCTTGTTCTAGCTTATTTTGCATTAAGCCTTAGGATCTTATAGCTTTTATTTATAGCTTAATACTTGTTCTTTAAGTCCCCAAATTATTATAGCTTATCTCAGCCTTTAGCTTAGCTTAATAGTAGCTTAAAGTAGCACTTTTTCTGTTTTATATTAAAACTGTTAGAATAGCTTATTTTAATTCCAGCTTATTTTAGGGCTTATTTAGATAACCTTAGCTTATCATTAGGACTCCCTTAGCCTAGTATCTTATTCCCATAGTTTGTAGCTTATTTTGTAGCTTTAAATCCCAAAAAGAAAAGCTAAATAAGCTGTTAAGCTTATTTAGCCTGCTGTCATTAAAAGCTTAAATTTCTGGCTTATTTAGTGAGTTTTAGACAAAGTGCTTATTAGGAAAAATGTTCCCCTTAAGCCCCTTAATAAGTTTGCTTTTATAAGTTTTCAAAAATAAGCACTTTGGACCAAAGTTGTTAGTCGGGGTCCACCTCAGGGGCCATTTGTGTAATTTCCTCTTTTAAAGTTACAAGTGTTAGTCCCTGTGGTTAGTTAGCCTGTTACCCCGTTAGTCCTTTTGTCCTTCTCACTGTTAGTCCTTAGGTTAACTTTAGTTAGTTTATTTAATTTAATTAATTTAAATTAGGTTTAGATTTAATTAGTTTAATTACTTTATATATAAACAGTAAAATTTGGGCATTTTTATATTTTTAGAATTGTTAACTTTTTCTTTATTTAATTTTATTTTTTTAGAATTTTTATAACTCTTATTTTTTTGTCTTTTTCTATTTTCTTAATTTTAATTAGTTATTAATCTTTAAAAATTCATAAAAAATCCAAAAATTAATAAAAAAATATATTTCTTTTTTACAAAATTTTCTTTTATCATTTAGTGTCTAGGAAAAATATAAAATTTAGTGTAGGCTTAATTTTTCTTAAATTTCAGTTTTTGGACGTTTTTATCCGGTGCGTTTTACCGTTTCTTTTCGTTTTACATTCAAACGACCTCCGTTTTAGTTCTAGTTTTCTTTATTTTTCAAATTAACTTAATTAGAATTTAATTTTGATTTTTAATTTAATTTAGCATTTATTTTTCTTAATTTTTAATATTTAGGTTTCCCGATACCTGATTTTGTTCCCCGTATTTTAGTATAGATTTAATTTTAGGATTTCCCTATAACTAATTTTGTTTCCCGTAGTTTTTAAGATCCCCATTTCCTTTGCTTGTTTTCCCGTAGATTAAATTAGATTTTTACTTTAATTAATTTTTTTTTATATTTTAATAGTGTTTCATATATCATATATTCTCCATCATTTCAATTTCTCATCAAACCGGGATACTTTCAATTGACTGCCTCGTTGGGACATACGACCCGGGAGGGAATATCTCTTCCGGAATTTTTTATTCATTGATTATTACTTGTTGTTTCTTTTTTTTGTGGAATTTGACCTTTTGCCTTGGTCAAGGGCATTCGGTCAGAATCTGTATTAGGGTTGCTATATAAGTGTGTACTATATCACGAATCACTCACACTGTCCTTGTTGCTAGAAAGATGGATCTATGTCTTTTTGTCTCAACCTTAGACCACTTAAAATGAGATAACCAAAATAAGAATAAGCTATGTCTAATAAGCTCACATAACACCGGAATAAGCTACAAAAACATCAACATAAGCTTAAACAGTTTTAGAAAAAAAATTGGAACTATGTTTCATGAAATACGCATTTAATCAAAAGAAGCCTATGAAAACACTAACAAAAAACTTTATGAAAAGCTAAGTCCAAATTAAGCCCATTATCATGAACATAAAGATCTATTGTTTTGAAGAAAAAAAATCAGATTTGTAAATAAGCTAGCCTTTGATTTTATGACATAAAGATCTAAGAAGAAAGGAAAAAAATAAGCCAAGCCGAAGTAAACAAGCAAACATAAAATGATAACATAATGACTTTGTTGCCTAATCCATTTGACGTCAAAAGCAAAAAAAAACATTCAAAGATTCAAAGTGACAAATTAAAAATGTTTTTTATCGTTGACGTCTAGAAAACAAATTGAAACGTTGTAAAATTTTAGACTCAATAAGCACAAATACGTCGAATATAAACTCAAATCAAACACAACGAAACCACTAAACCCACCCATGGCGAGTGATACCAAATGTCGGTGACCAATAATCACTTTCACTTCACCATTGATAAGAAAAATAGATAAGAAGATATGATAAGAATTTTAGAGAGAAGTTAGAGATAAATAAAGAGAGAATAGATGGTTGATTTATAATGTGAAAATACATGAGACTCAACACCCTCTTACACAATGGAGAAGGGGTTTTATATTATACTTACACCACATGGGCTTTGTTAGGCCGAATGGTGTTTAACTTGGTCCGGGCTCGGGATTACAATGGACCTTAGTCCGGAACATATACAATATTAGATTAAATAACGAACTCGATACCCGTAACTAGCATATTACAACATATATTAAATAAAGACCCGGAAAAAAAAAGCTTCCTCGTTGAGTGACTGTGCTTCCTTGTATCGGAGTCCAATATTTGTGGCTAACAGAATAAGTTGATTTCATTCTCAAGGAGTGGAATTGGTGTCTATAAAACTTGCAACAATGACAAAAACTTGAGTGAAATTCAACTTAAGCATGAGAAGGAAGATGAATTGGTTGCGGTGGTGGTGAAGGTGGTTCATGAATGTAGGCATTAGATAGGTTAGTGCGTAAATCAAAGATGGTGAAATGTTGTAAAGTTGGTTGATCATTTGATCTCTTAAGGGATTGTATAATGGTGGTGAAGGAGATTGTAAATAGACTCTTGGAGGAAGTGGAGGTGAGTCTTTTTGGGAAGAAGGTGGTGATTTTGGAGTGGATTTTTTATGTTTCCATATTTGTCTTACCGGCATTCTTGGTTTTCTAGAGAAGTTAGAATGGTGGTTTGAGGAAGACATTGATGATGAAGGAGAAGAGGATGAAGAAAGTGAAGGTGGTAGTGAAGTATGAGAATTGGATGATTTAAATAATGGGAAAGATAGGATAAAATGGCCAAAAAAAAGCTTGTTTGGATAGAAGGGGAGCAAAAAGATGGTTTAGCTCTAAAAAGGAAGTGCCAGCTTGAGGATGTATGTAGGAGGGTCAAAGATACAGAAAAAGAGGCAAACTTAAAATTTTTGTTCCCCCTGGCGGCGGTCCCATATTATCAGGCGGTCCCAAATATATTGGGGGGCCGCCGGGTATTTATGGGGGCCGTTTTCTAGAAAAATAAAAATTTCTAGTTTTTCCTTTTCTTAAGTCCAGTGATTTCGGCATCTACCAAATTCAAGAAGCAACTAATTCATGCAATAATATGTGGTCCTAAACTAGCATACAAATCATTTAGCAAGTAGTAGCATTGTTCACATGTCACATTCATAAAATTTGCTAATCATAAAGCGTTGATAGGATGATAAAATGGAGAGTCATCCAAGTCAGATGTAGTTGTAATTTGCCATTCCTAGATCTAAAACATAATGTATTAAATAAGAATAATAATAATAATAATAGTCTCTAATAGTTATGCCAACAAGTTCACTTCTGTTTTCCACCCATCATGTTCTTAAGAGCTTGTCTAATTGTCCTTAAGCCTTCTAGGTGAGCATCTCGTTGTTGAGTTTGAAGATTTATAGTTTCAGAGAGATAGGTATTCAAGTTATGACTTTTATGAGGAGGGTTTTGACGGACTCTAGAGACAACATTGGACGAGGAGGAGATATTTTAGGACGGAGAGGAAGAATTAGAATGAAATGATTCATCATCATTTTCATCAATGGCATCATCCAAAGGACGAGATGAGGATGGATGATTTAAGGTGGTGGGGGAGGAGCTAGCATTTGATTCACGAGGTCTTTTCTTGCCATGATCCGATCGCGTCTTTCACTTATAGTGAGGAGCGAGAGGATACATGACTCGATCATGTGATATGTAGTGATCAATTGCTAACTCGGGAAAGACGGATACAACATGTTTGAACAATCTAGTCAAAAGCATTTCATAAGGTAAAAGTTCCTTAGGTTTGTTTCGAGTCTTTTCTATTCTTGTGAGAATGAAAAATGCTAGATTGTATCGAGTGGAGGTTTCAATGCAATAAAGCATATGACAAAAGACTCGCGATGACAGACTTTATGACCTCTAAAACAAATGGCATTTTCACGAATGATATCAACCCATGGTTTCATATGAGGTTGAATTTCGCGAGTTAATATTTCGTTTTTGTCGACGACAACGGTTTTCTTGTTTTTAGTACGAGTGACTTGACCTTGTCGAGGAATTTGAATGAAAGACTTGACGACATTTGGAGAAGGAGTAGTGGTTTTATAACGACCTTTACTCAGAGCACTTATTGACAAGTAGTCGAGTGACCACAAGTCGGTGTGTGACATTTGACCTTTAAACGATATTTTCAATATTTGACCGAATTCCTCAAGAGTGAGAGAATGACTTATTTTGTATAACAAAGTTGACCACAAAATAACCCGTGGAGTTATAGTCAAAAGTTAGTTGACTATAGAACTCAAGACCAAAACAAGGAACAATTTGTTCGTTTATGTTCAACAAACAATCAAAATCAATTGATTCAAACTTAGCACGGATATGACTCATGTTTTCAAAGTTTTAACTCACAACCCTACCCTCATGAAAGTATCGTTTTTCAAGACTTGCAATTGTGTTTTGTATGAGTAGAATGTAGTTTCGGGTCTTTTGATGATCTAGTCCGGTAATTTAAGGCATTGTCATCTAAAATAACCAAAATCATATTTTAATTTCTTATACTTGTATTGATATTTTAAGTTCGTGCCTAGTGTGTGCCTATATGCAACAAATGTAGAGTAACGATTAACTCGACCTAAAACATAAAATCCTAAGAGTTAATCCAAACGCTCCTTAGTTTGATTTTGCTCATCCAAGCAAGTCGAAAAATACATATGAATTATGTATCTTGAAATTTATTCATGAGATCATTATGCATGTGTTTGAAAACATTTTTAAGTTGTATTAACAATGCATAATAACAATTTTATTATGTTCCTAACGTGAGTGATTTGAAAATAAAATTGGGATTTTTGTTCGAAATCAATTTTTCAACAAACTAACTAATGTATACAAATCCCATGTCTACCGGAAGCATATTAGTTATACATTGTAACTTAGTAGTCCTAATTGTACAAAATTGAATGAAAAATGAAAATTCCCCAATTTTAATTTTTAGTGTTGATCATGAAATCTAGACTCAAATTGAAAGAAAATAGATGAAATGACTTACAATTGATGATGTTGATGATGTTATGAATGATTGTACGTGTTGATTTTATCTTCAATTAGTGTTTTAATGGGTGATTTTGAGTTTTTGGGTTGTTTTAGTCGTGTTCGTCGCTGCAGAGAAGAAGGATGTGTGTTTGGTTTAGTGATTTAAAATTTTTTAACTAAGTGGGGAATATACGAGTTTTCTGATGGCGGTCCCATATAGTCAGGCGGTTCCAAATATATTGGGGGGCGCCGAGGATATGGGGGTCGCCCTCAGTGAGGAATTTTGGACTTGGTTTTGACGAAAATTTTACAAGGAAGAGTGACATTTTAATTTGAATTTCGCGAATTAAAAGTACTTAAAGTGCTTCGGATGAAGTATTTTAAGTTGTCACGACATGAAAATGGAACTCGGACTAGAATTGAATAGGAAGAATGGAAGTGTGGACTAGTCGATTTATGAATGGTGTTCCATCCATTCCAAAACCATGGACGTATATAGTTAAACGATTCACGTTTAAGGGGTTTCATAAGAATGAAGGCTATGTTGTTGACGGACGACACTTTTTCGATTGAGATATGTCCTTTCTAGATATTATCACGAAGAAAGTGGTGACAAATTTCGATGTGTTTGGTTCAAGAATGTTGCATCGGGTTTTTGCTAAGGTCAATCACGCTTTTATTATCGCACATGATCCGGACGTCATCGAGTCGAACGTCTTAGTCGATAAGAGCTTGTTTCATCCATAGTGCTTGTTGACATGCCTTTCCGATGCTTACGTATTCGGCTTCGGTAGTGGATATAGCAAGAGCGGTTTGTTTCTTCGAGAACCAAGATGTCAAACAACATCCCACGAACGTACAAATACCGCTAGTGCTCTTTCGATCCACATAATCTCTCGCATGATCAGAGTCAGCATATACTACAGTTTCTATGTCGGTCCCCTTAGGATACCATAATCTTAAGTGCGTAGTGCCTCTAATGTATTAGAAGATACGTTTAACCGCTTCAAGGTGAGAGGTTTTGGGAGCCTCTTGGAAGCGGGCATAAAGGCAGACACTAAACATGATATCGGGCCTACTTTTCGATAGGTATAATAAACTACCTATCATGCCTTGATAACTGGTACTATCTATCGACTCACACTCTTCGTCTTTCGTGAGTTTGGTATTGGAGGACATGGGGGTTTTTATTGGTTTAGATTCTTCTAAGCCAAATTTCTTAAGCATTTCTTTAATATATTTAGATTGATTAAAGAAAATACCATCTTCCATTTGTTTTATTTGTAGTCCAAGGAAGAAGTTAAGTTCACCCATCATGCTCATCTCAAACTCGTCATGCATGATTTTGGCAAATTCATCACACATGTCTTGACAAGTTGAACCGAATATCATGTCATCGACATATATTTGAACGATGATGAGGTTTGAACTTATCTTCTTAGTAAAAAAAGTGTGATCTACCATTCCCATTTAATATTCATGTTTGATAAGGAAAGCTTTTAATCTATCATACCAAGCTTTGGGTGCTTGTTTAAGACCATATAAAGCTTTCTTTAGTTTATAAACATGATCCGGTTTTTCAAAGTCAATGAATCCTGGAGGTTGTGCCACGTATACCTCCTCATTGATAAAACCGTTCAGGAATGCACTTTTTACATCCATTTGGAATAGCTTAAAATCTAAAGCACAAGCATAAGCTAATAGTATCCTAATTGACTCAAGTCTAGCAACTGGGGCATAAGTTTCATCATAATCGATGCCCTCTTGTTGATTATAGCCTTGAGCAACTAACCTAGCCTTATTTCGAGAAACAATACCGTTCTCGTCTAACTTATTTCTAAACACCCACTTAGTTCCTATGATTGTCATATTCCTAGGTTGTGGAACTAACTCCCAAACGTCGTTAGCAATGAATTGATTTAATTCTTCTTGCATAGCGACTATCCAACTTTCATCCGCTAAGGCTTCATTCCACAGTCATTAGTTTCTATAGTTGATATAAAAACAAAGAAGTTACTTTGGTTTGGCCTTGTGCATTAAGGTTCTTTGGTTAAGGTTTCCTATGGCATTTTCTAATGGATGGTTCCTAGATTCGTTAATGTTGACTATTTCATCAATCTCTAAAGTTTCATCCTTAATGTCATTTTCTAGGTTTTTCTTTTCGGTAACCTTAATTGCATCTTCTTCATCTAAATCATCATCCACCAAGGGTGATGTCTTAGAGGGTGGAGGAGTTTCATCGAATGTCACGTTAAGTGATTCTTCGACTTTCCTGGTATGTTTGTTAAGGATGATGTAGGTTTTACTATTTTGTGAGTAACCTAAAAAGATACATTTGTATGACTTTGGGTCAAACTTTATAAGGTAGTCTTTAGTGTTTAAAATGAAGCACTTGCTTCCAAACACTCTAAAGTAATCTAGAGTAGGTTTCCTACCTTTTAAGAGTTCGTAAGGTGTTTTTCCTAAGATGGCTCTAATTAGGATTTGGTTGAGAATGTATGTTGAAGTTTCTACTGCGTTACACCAAAACTTTTGTGGTAACGATTGATCATTCAACATAGTCCTACTCATTTCTTGAAGTGTCCTATTTTTCCTTTCAACCACGCCATTTGATTGTGGAGTGTGTGGAGCTGAGAAGTTATGTGTAATTCCATTGGCATTTCAAAACTCTCCAAATTGCACCTCATTATCAAATTCCCTACCATGGTCGATTCTTATTGACACTATTGTACATCCTAATTGGTTTTGAATTTTCTTACTAAATATTTAGAATTTATTGAACGCTTCAGTTTTATCTTTAAGGAATCTAGTCCAAGTATACCTAGAGTAGTCATCTACTATGACTAAGGTGTAGCAGTTTCCTTCATAACTCCGTACGGCGGATGGATCGAAGAGATCCATGTGAAGGAGTTCTAAGCATCTAGTTGTTGAGACTATATTCTTAGCCTTATGACTAGCGTGAGCTTGTTTTCCAATTTTGCAAGCATCATAGAAGTGTTGATCAAACTTAAGCTTAGGTAAGTTTCTAACTAATTCATTAGATGCTAACGATTGAATGAGACGCATATTTGCGTGACCTAATCTCCTATGCCACAACGTGAAATTTTCATCAATCGTTGCTAGACAAATTTGGTCTTTAGGCTTATTTCCTAATTTCATCACATATAAGCCTTTCTTCCTAATACCTCTTCCTATGACCTTACCATCCTTAGTAATTTCACTATCATGTTTAGAGAAAGTTACTCTACACTTATTATCACATATTTGTCCTATACTTAACAAGTTAAATCTTAAGTTATCTACATGTTCTACATTATCTATTTTGAGAGAGTCATTCGAAATCGTACCTTTGCCAATGATGTTACCGCGAAGATTGCTACCAAAAATAACATTACCTTCATTGTATGCCTTGTAGCTTGAGAAGAGCTTTCGGTTACCCGTCATGTATTTGGAGCATCCGCTATCCTTTATCCACTCATCAGGTTTCAAGTTGACTCCAAGGCATATCTATTTATATAAGGCAACACCTCAAACATTTGGTCCCCAATATCTCATGGGTCCAAAGTTGTTAGTGCTAAACATCTCTTGCATTTGATGCAATTGGTTGGGATGTGGGAATGGAAGACACATTTCTCATGGCATGTAACTTTGACGTTGGAAATTGTTCCAAGTTACAGGAAAGCCACGAGGTTGATTTTTTCGACCAACGTTTCTTTTTGGTTGCGGTGTTTTAGGACGATAATAATTATTGATGACTCTTCTAGGTGGTGGAGTTTTTGATCTAAAATTAGGTTTCAAAAATCCAACTCCGGGTTTTGACAATGGCTTATAAAATTGTTTAATTTCATTATCACTAGCAACGGGAACTTTGACATTATTTACTAATATGTGTTTTGGTCTAGGACCCAAATGGATTTTTGAAAAGACATACTTTTTTCAGATCCAGGCGTGGTTGTTGGTGGCGGTCCCATAATTGCTTTGGGGGCCGCCAGCATACTAAGGGGGCCGCCCATAATTATGGGACCTCCATCAGAGGATGTCTTTTTCTGAGCTTTCACAAAATTTATTTCCTTAGTTCCACTAGATGATGCTTCAAATGAATTAAACCCTAAACCTAACTTATCACCGGAGGGTTTTTGATTACTTAACATTTCATTTAAGTAATGTGTGATCTTTTCAAACTTGGTTAGTTTAAGAGCTTCCTCTTTAAGCTTGTCATTTTCAATTTTAAGCATACAACATTTTACACATTCGAGATTAACTCCCTTGTTTTTCTCGAGTGTAGACACTTTTTCTTTTAGCACTAAGTTATTTTTCTAAACTATTTCTAGTGGCTTTTAATCTTTTGTTTTTAGTGATTATCTTTAAACTCATTTTGCACAGTTTATAATATTCATTATCTAATACTAAATCATCTATTGACGAGTTTTTCTTTCACTAAAGTAGTGGATTCGGGAACATACCTCACTTGATGCTTGAGCTACGAGACACGTTTCGTTTTTGACCTTCTCGTCATCTACTTCACCGCTATCACTCCAAGAACCTCCGACAAAAGCTCTTTGGTTCTTGTCCTTCGGTGGTTTTGGACATTCTCCAATAAGATGATTCATGTCGCCGCATCTAAAGCATTTTATATCACTTTACGTTTTCGTCTCGGTTCTTTGGAATGTCTTTTTGTCGTTCCGAGGTTGTCTCACAAATCTACCTCTTCTCTTAAAGAACTTCTTGAAGTCTCTTACCGCCATGGCGTACTCTTCGTCTTCACTTCCGGAAGTCGAACACTCTTCATCACTAGATTCTTTCTTAGCTTTCAAAGCAGAATAGTTCCTTTCATACTTTTGCTTTGATATTTTAGATCTTTCTTGATGTTCATTTGTGAACTTCATTGGTTCCGTTTGTTCATCAAGAGATAGTGACGTTAAGTCTTTTGACTCTTCAATCGTCGTGACCTTTGCTCTCCATTTAGGATGTAGAGCCCTAAGAAACTTCCTAACATAATTCTTGCTAGAATAGCCTTCATCAAGAGCTTTTAAACTAGTAATAATAGTGTTAAATCTAGCAAAAGCACTATCTATAGATTCGTCTTCAGAAATGACGAATTGTTCATATTGTTGAACCAAAAGGTCGATCTTATTATCTTTGACTTGATTATTACCTTGATGGGTGATTAACAAAGTTTTCCAAATTTCTTTTGCAGTGTTACACATGAAAATTCTTTCATACTCTTTTCTAGGCAAAGCATTATAAATAACCATTTTAGCTTCGTTATTTTTCGCAAGTCTCTTTTTAAGATCGCTTTGTTTTTCAAAAGGGATAACCTCATCTAATTTGGTTTTTGGATTTTGTTGAATAGGTTGAAAATCACCGTTGGTATAAACATGTCAAAAGATCAAGTTCTTTTGATTTTACATTATGTCTCGAATCGATTTTTCCAATAAATAAAAACTATCACTTTCAAAAAAATTGGTGGTCTTTGCATAGATTGCCCTTTCTAGTTATTTGTCGGAATATCATAGATCGATCCTAGCTTTTAAAAAAGACAGTATATTTTAAAAATCTTGAGTGACCTTGGCTTCTGATACCAATTGTAGAAACTAGAAGGGAGGGTTGAATAGTTTACAAGTTTGTTTACATTTTAAAAGTTTGCTTTCAAAATATTTAGATTCGAGTTGTATGTTTAACCAATTCACAATATGAAACCCCCCCAAACAATATGTAACAATATACATAAAGCAAATAACAATGACAATAATATGAAGAGATAAGGAAAGGAACAATCAAACCAAGACGCCAAGATTTTATAGTGGTTCGGCTACGAAGCACCTCTTCACCCTACTCCACTTCCCGAGTATCCTACTCGAGATTTCACTATGTCAACAAGCTCCCTTTAGGTGAAGAAAATCGTTTACACGTCGCTTACATTGTTTTTCGACACTAAGCTAAATGTTGAGTCCTAATCTTAGCTAGAACCAATCTACCACTTCACAATCACTACATAATCACTAGATCTACACTATCGGATTTACACACAATCCGAATCACAAAAATACACAAAATAATTACAATAGAGATTTGATACTTAGAAGAAGAGATGAGAGATCACTAAATAACAATTCGTTTCTTGGCGAATACGAATGTTCTTCTCTTGCACTTGAATGAAAAAGAAGAGATGAGAAGAAGAGATTAGATCACTTGAAACAAGATCTAAGAATGTTAGTGATCAAGAGATTTAGATAGAGAAAGAAGATTTTAGAGAGAGAAGGTTATTTGAAAATTTCATGCTGAGAGGTGTTTTTTTTTGCAAGGAATGAAGCAGTATTTATAGGCAGGAAAACCCAACTGTTACTGGGGGCGGTCCTGGCGGTCCCAGATATATCTGGGGGCCTCCAGGCCTATAAGGGGGCCGCCCAGTAGACTACGCTCCATTTTCTTATCTTTTTGTGGGGAAGGTTGTATCTGGTATGGAACCTTCCGTTTTGGGGTGAAAATTTGAATTTCAAATTTTAAGTTTTTAATAAAACTTTCCTTTTAATTAGAAAAACATATTGCTGGGAAAAAATATTGTAAAAGACTTAATACTGGTAGTATAACAGTTAAGTCTGGTCGTATTATATAGTTCTGGCGGTACTAAGTTAGTTCTGGCAGTACTAAGTTAAGTCTGGCAGTACTAAGTTAAGTCTGGCAATACTATAGTTAGTACTGGTAGAGTGGCAGTACTATAGTTAGTATTGGTCGTATTTAGTTAAGTCTGTTTATGTAACAGAATAGAAGTAATAGTTATCTTAGAGATATTTTAGGAGATATCTTAGGAAAGGATATGTATTATCCTTTCACACGTTTTGTAAAGCCTGCTAGGGTTTTCCTTGGTGTATAAAAGGAACCCTACGGCATAGAGTTTCATATATGTAATAGAAGCATTGAAGCTTAATAGAAATCAATAGCAAAATTAGTATTATTGTTCTTCTTAATTCTTGTGTTATGATTCCGCATAAACACTTGATATTCATAGTCAGTGTCTCTCACATAGTTGATTTGGATTTATTCAAGTTAGCTATTGTCTTACAAAGGCTATATAGATCTAAGAACAAGGACCTACAAGTGGTATCAGAGCCAATAGAGGGACTCTGAATAAGAAGAATCACAAGATCACAAACAAACACTCTCCTACAATTCTATACAAAATGTCTCAACCTGCTAATGATGAGTTCTCACAACATCTCAGTGATGATGAAGAATCAAACCATGAAGATGCATCAGACACTGGTGTTGCACCTAAACAACAACAACAGGTGATTCCTCAAACAACTGCTATCTCAAATATCAAACTCCCAATTCTGAAGAAGGAGGAGTATGATATATGGGCTATGGAGATGGAGCATTACCTTGAGTACATTGACAATGATGTTTGGAAGGTAATTCAGAATGGAAACTCCAAGAAGAGAATTTCAACTAGAAAGGATGGTATTGTTCGAATACTTTCACCAGTAACTGCTGCAGAAATTCAAGCTGTTGAAAAGGAAAGGAAGGCTAAGAATATCTTGCTGATGGCCATTCCCAAGGAGCATATGAGAAGATTTCATGGAATGGATGATGCAAAAGAGATCTGGGAAGCCATCAGAACTAGGTTTGGTGGTAATGCAAATTCAAAGAAAATGCAGAAGGCTGTTTTCAAACAACAGTTTGAAGCATTTAAAATATCCAGTTCAGAAGGGTTAGAAAAGGGATATGACAGATTCCAACAATTACTTTCTCAGTTGGAAGCTCATGGTGCTGAAGTATCAAATGAGGATGCAAATCATAAGTTTCTCAAATCTTTGCCCCCAGAATGGTCTAATCTAGCAATGACTATGAGAACTAAACCAGATGTTGACACTTTATCTATTGATGATATGTACAATAACCTTAGGGTTTTTTGAGCAGGAAATCCAAAGTGCCTCAAAAACATTTTCAAGTGCTCAAAATGTTGCTTTTGTTTCACAAAGCAAAAGCAGCACTAATAAGGTTAAGTTTGGTTTTACTGATGCCTACAGTACTTGTACTCCTTTTACTTCTTCAACCAATATTCTAGAAAAAGAAGCTCTTGCTGGTTTTGCTAATGAAGTTATTTATTCCCTCTTTGCCAAACAATCGGAGGACTGGGACTTGCTTCATGAAGACCTGGAACAGATTGATGACTTGGACATTGAAGAGATGGACATAAACTGGCAGATAGCAATGATTACTATTCGAATGAAGAAGTTCTATAAGAAAACAGGAAGAAGAGTTTGTGTTGATGGAAAAGCACATGTTGGTTTTGACAAAAAGAAGCTTGAATGCTTCAATTGTCACAACACTGGTCACTTTGCTAGGGAATGTACATCAAAGGGGACACATGATGGAAAGAAGAAGAGAGACTCTTTTTATCAACACCAAGAAGCTGGAAAGCAAGAGAAGAATCAGATGGGCTTGCTGACAATGGATGATGGTATTGTCAATTGGGGAGAACATACTGAAGATGAAGAGACAAATCATGCACTCATGGCTATCAGCTCCAGTAGTGAGGTATCTTTGTGTTCTAAAACTTGCATTGATTCATACAATACCCTTAAAACACTGTGTGATGAACAAATGAATCAGTTAGGTGATCAAGAAGCACAAATACTTGCCTATAGTCAAGCTGTTAAGAAACTAGAAGCTCAACTTGTTACTTTTCAAAAACAGCAACTTTCTCTAAATGAAAAGCTTACATTTCAGGCAAATGAAATATATGAAAAAGATGAAAAGCTTAAAAAATATAGGAGAATTGGAATGAAAGCTGTAAAAGAAAAGGAACAATTGCAGAAAACATTAGATTCATGGAAAGATTCTTCCAAGAATCTTTGGAGATTAATTAATTCTGGCATGAGTTCAAATAGTAAAGTTGGCTTAGGGTATGAAATACAATCAAACAATGAGGTTCTAAGTTATGAGGAAGAAATGAATTTTTCTGTTTTTAATTGTTCAAAAGAGGATTCAGTTGGAAAACCTTTGTACAGTAGATTTATAAAAACTAATGATTTTAAAGGTGTTCCACATCCCTTAAGTGGAGATTATACTCCTACACCACAAGAAGAAATTGATGAGTCTTTATATGTTTATGGTAAAAAGGGACCTCAAGAGCCTGAACCCAATGTATCAGATGATAGATCCAGTGAATATTCTACCTGTCAATCTAATGACAGTGCAGGATCTATTGGAACTTCCTCTGAACATTCTGTTGATCCTGAATCTGAGATTTCAAGTGTACCTCCAGAAGTGTATGTGTCTACACCTATAACAACAAATGAAAAAGGTGTGTCTGATCCAAAATCAAAAGAGGTTGAACCTAGTTGTGTTTCACACATAAAAACTCCTAGACAACCAATCAAAGATCAAGCAACACCTAAAGTTAATAGGAAGAATTGGAATGCTATGATGGAAAGAGAACTAGGGGAAGGTTACTCTTTCACAAAGAAGAAATGTTTTGTTTGTGGTAGCCTAAGTCATTTGATCAAAGATTGTGACTATTATGAAAAGAAAATGGCAAGAGAGGCTGAGTTTAAGAAACAAAGGGTTTTTAATACTGGTAATGGGGTGGCAAAACCAGTATGGACTAATATTACTGAAAGGATTTTCTTGCTTATCAATTGTTCCATAGACCAGTATACTTAATACTGGTAGGCTAAACTTATTTTTTTGTTAGACTAATATTAATACTGGTAGGACAAATATTAATTCTGTTAGGCCTAAAGTTAATACTGTTAATTCTAATGTTAATACTGTTAGATCTAGAGAGCCAGTACCTACCAGGACATCAAACAACTTTAGTCCTAAAAGACCGCTGATGAATCAATTTAATCAAAGAAGGCATTTTTCTAAATCACATTCATCTATATAAGAAGACCCTTTGCAAAAATTACAGCACAAATGTCTCATTCTCATGCTGTAAAGGGAAATTGGGGATCTGCTGTTAAGACCTCAGCATGTTATAATTGGAGAAACACTAGCCCAAACTCCAATTGTAATGGTGGACCAACTTTTATTAGAACTGTGATTACAAAAGGTCCACAAGGCAGACCCAAGCCTGTAAAGGCCTGGGTCCCTACGAGAAACTAATTTCTCTTTTTCATGTGCAGGATCATCCACTGAAGAACATGGTAGATAGAGTTATATTTGATAGTGGATGCTCAGGGCACATGACAGGTAACAAGGATCAACTGGAGGATTTTGAAGAATTCAATGGGGGATCTATTACCTTTGGAGGTAGCAAAGGCTACATAACTGGTATAGGAAAAATAAGAGTTGGTAATTTAGATTTTGATAGTGTGTCTTTTGTAAAAGAATTAGTGCATTTTAACCTTTTCTCAATATCACAAATATGTGATAAGTAGCACAAGGTTCTTTTTACTAAAACTGAATGTCTTGTTGTGTCTTCTGACTTTAAGATGCCTGATGAAAATCAGATACTTCTAAAGGTTCCTAGACATCACAATATGTACAGTTTTGATATGAAGACACCTTCTCTCATAAAAGGTTTTGCCTGTTTGATTGCTAAAGCCACATTTGATAAATTTAGAATGTGGCACATGAGGTTAGGTCATATCAATTTTAAAAACCTAAACAAACTTGTGAAGGGAAACCTTGTAAGAGGTCTACCTTCTAAGGTTTTCAGAAATGACCATACATGTGTTGCTTACCATAAAGGAAAGCAACACAGGGCCTCCTGCAAGGCTAAATTAGAAAGATTAATCACTAAGCCATTACACACATTACATATGGATCTTTTTGGACCTACTTCTGTAAAAAGCATTAATCATGCAAGTTATTGCCTTGTGATTACTAATGATTGTACCAGATTTAGTTGGGTATTCTTTTTAGCCTCTAAGGATGAAACAAGTGGCATTCTTTAGAACTTTATTAGACAAATTGAAAACTAGCTTGATCATAGGGTTAAAATCATTAGATCAGATAATGGCACTGAATTTAAGAATAGAGATATGCTTGAATTCTATGGAAACAAGGGAATAAAACAAGAGTATAGCAATGCCAGAACTCCACAGCAGAATGGAGTTGCTGAAAGAATGAACATGACCCTAATTGAGGCTCCTAGAACTATGCTAGCAAACTCACTCTTACCAACTACTTTTTGGGCAAAAACAGTTAGTACTGCTTGCTATATTTTTAATAGGGTAAGAGTGACTAAACCTCAAAACAAAACTCCTTATGAGCTTTTGTTTGGCCACAAACCAATTATTAGCTACATAAGACCTTTTGGGTGTCATGTTACAATTTTAGATACTTTTAGTGTGCTTGGCAAGTTTGATGGAAAATCTGATGAGGGTTTCTTAGTTGGTTACTCACTAAATAATAAAGCCTATAGGGTTTATAATTTAGTAACCAAAAGAGTAGAAGTAAATCTTCATGTCAATTTTCTTAAAGATAAACCCAATGTCAAAGGGGTAGGGTTTAGATGGATGTTTAATATTGACTATCTTACTGATTCTATGAACTATATTCCTGTATCTTTGGAAAATCAAGCTAACCCACATGCAGGTGCTTCAGAAGTAACTAACAGTGCAAGTACTTCACAAACTCCATATTCTAATGCTCCCGAGGAAAAAGATAAGGATGTAGAACATATTGTTGTGCCTTCAGCTGTAAAGAATACTGAAGAAAAAGTTGAATCAAGGACGTCTTCCACAAATTCAAAGAAAGAGGAGATCTTGACAGAACCTCAACAAAAAAGAAGAGGCTTATTTATGACAATTAGTAGATCATCCTTAGTTTTAGCTTTTAGAAGAGAGTTGGAAGAAATTGCCTTAAAGCATTTAGGGACAGTATCTGAAAACAACTCTACTAGTACTCCTTTAGTTAATTCTGGTAGTGAGCCAGTTAATTCTGGTAGGCTTGATCCTGATGATTCACCTATGCCAAAGCTCAAAATCTTTCACAAGTCCGAGACAGGAATTTTTGATGAGGCATCTTATGATGAAGAGGGTGTGATAACTGACTTCAACAGCTTACCAACAAAAATCGAAGTCAGTCCGACTCCTGCTCTTAGGATTCATAATATTCACCCAAAAAGTCAAATACTTGGTGATCCTAAGTCAGCTGTGCAAACTAGAAGCAAAGTCACAAAAATCAAGTGCTTCATGCGCATTTTGCTATTATTCAAAATGCAGCAAAGAAACCAATCACAAAGTTCGACATCATTGCTTGTTGGCCTTTTTCTATCATCAGGTGGAACTAAAAAGATTTCTGAAGATCTACAAGATAATTCAGTTAGGTTTAAGGATGCAAGAGGAGTTGTACAGTTTAGCTGCAAAGGTATGGGTTCTTGTAGATCTCTTACCTCACGGAATGAGGTAATAGGTACAAATAAGGTCTACATAATAAAAGAGATGGAAAGTGGAGTGGTTGTCTGAAATAATGCATGATTGGTGCCCAAGGATAACACAGGAGAAGGTATTGACTATGATGTAGGTTTTTGCTCTAGTAACAAGAATAGAAGCTTTGGTTATCTTTTAGCCTTTGCCTCATTTACTGGGGTCATAGTATACCATAAGGATGTAAAAGTCGCCTTTCTATACTGGCACTATAGTTGAAGGGGTTTATGTCTCACAACCTCCTGGCTTTGTTGATCCTGATCACCCTAAGAAGGTTTATAAGGTGGTCAAGGCTTTGTATGGACTGCATCAAGCTCCTAGAGCTTGGTATGCTACTCTATCAACATTCCTAGAGAAGTATGGATACAAGAGGGGTACGATTGACAAGACGTTATTTATTAAAAGGGACAAGAGGATATCTTTGGCTTAGTTCAAAAGTGTATGTTGATGATATCATTGTTGGATCTACCAAAAAATCTTGGTGTGAGAAGTTTGAAGCCTTGATGCAAAGCAGATTTTAGATGAGTTCTATGGGTGAACTCCATTTTTTTAGGATTAACAAAGTCAAACAGAACACAGAAGGAATCTTCATCTCTCAGGACAAGTATGTAGCTGAGATACTCAAGAAATTTGATCTTGTAAGTGTGAAAACTGCAATAACCACCATGGAGACCAAAGTGGCGTTGACAAAAGATAAAGAAGATGTTGATGTGGATGTACACTTATACAGATTTATGATAGGTTCCCTCATGTATTTAACTGCCTCTAGGCCTGATATAATGTTTGCAGTATGTGCTTGTAAGGTTTCGGTCACTTCCCAAGACTTCCATCTTATTGCTGTGAGCGAATCTTTAAGTACGTAAGGACAAACCCAATTTGGGCTTTTGGTTATCCTAGAGATCACCTTTTAGACCATAGTAGCTTTCTCTGATAGTGGATTATGATGGGTCAATCCTTGACAGGAAATCCACACAGGTGGTTGTCAAGTTCTTGGGACAAAGTCTTATCTCTGGCTATGCAGAAACAAACCATAGTGGCTACTCTACAACTGAAGCTGAATATGTCGTGTGCAATTTGCTGTGGACAAGTTATTGTGGGTTTAAAATCAACTGCTGGACTATGGCTTATTTCATGAATACCAAAATCACTATTGATAATGAAAGTACAATTTGCATTGTGAAGAACCCAGTGTATCATTCCAAGACAAAGCACATCGAGATACGCCACCATTTTATAAGAGATTGTTATGAGAAGAAGCTCATTAGTGTGGAGAAAATTTACACAGACTTAAATGTAGCTGACCAATTGACCAAACCTTTTGATGGACCACGGTTTAATTACTTAGTGGTTAGTATTGGTATAATAAACCCATAGCTACATTTAAGGGGAGGCTTAGTTGTATAGTTTGTATACTTCTGGTAGTTAGTTTAACTAAATTCTGGCTTAAGTAGTATTAATTCTGGTAGTTCGTAGTATTAATTCAGGTAGTTAGTTTAAGTTAATTCTGGTATTATACAAACTCCTGCAGCATGTTTTTCTTTGTTTTAGACTAATTCTTGCAGGAATAGCATGGTTTGCAGATGTAAGGAAGGTGTGATAAGGTCTTTGTTTTGTAAGTCTTCAGTAAATACTTAATTCTGGTTGAAAAAGAGTTAATTCAGGTTGTAACATAATTAATTCTGGTTGACCAAAGTTAAGTCTGGTAGTGTAAATTTTAATTCTGGTAGGTTATTGTTAGTGCTGGTTAGGGGAAAATTGATTTTTGCTGTTTAAACACTGTTTAAATGTTACCGTTACAGATATTTACAGCGCTATTGTCGTTAACAGAGAAGCTATATATAGATCAAGTTTGATTTCTCTTTCATACTTATCTTTTTATTGCTATATCCTCTTCGCAAAGTAAAAATCTTCTTTATCTTTACAAAGAATATATTCAATTTTCTTGTTACCAGCATCTACAACCTCACTCAAAACTTAACCCAGTAAATTTTCAGTTCACATCACTACCTTTTATTGCTACTTTCGATTCATGGCTTAATTAAAATACTGTGACAAACATAATCAAGTGGGGTTTTTGCGCAAGCCTGACGAAAGTGCAGGGTTTACAGAGATAGCGGATTTTCTAAGAGGTTCCAACCTCAGGTATGCTTTAACTACTAATCCTACTATCTATGATTCCCTAGTCAAACAGTTTTGGCAGGCTGCTACTGCCAAAAAAACTCTTGACTGATGGTGATTAGAATTACACACAATATTGATACTATTGTGTATACAATCAATGAGGCATACTACTAGAAATAGCTTCAATTGCAGATGCTTCAGGATTACCATGTTAGCCAAACAATGAGATTTTTAAGGATGGGCATATGGGGTATCCTACTGATGGAATCTTTTACCCTTTTGGAAAAGCTTTTTCACACCCCAATAGAGATTCTTAGTCCACCATTTTTACTTGTATAAGCTCTAAAAGTGGTGGATGGGATCAATTTGGTAGCAATATTGCTACTACCTTGATTTGTCTTTCCACTAGCAGAGTTTATAATTTTTCTAAACTAATTTTTGATAGCATGGTGACAAACTTGAAAAGAAAAACAAAGTTTTTGATGTATCCTCGTTTTCTACAAATGATTTTAGATATACAACTGAAAACAAACACCCTTATCTGACTGTGACTTTGACCAAAAAGATTTTTGGAAATATGAAAAGGGGTTTAGAGTGTACCAAGGACCTTTGTTGATTGCGGTGTTGTCTCTTGCTAATCCAGTTCAGGACAAGAGCTCCATCTGTCGATCACCTCAACCTCATCAGTGTTGCACACAAACACCACTTCAACACACCTTATACCATTGAAGCCCAACTATTCACTTTGTTCTCAACTGCACCATCTACACTATCTGCTGAAACCTACCAATGATCCACTCTCACCTCACACCTTCACCTGTAACATGAACACATTGGGCATACAATTTGAACATCCATTATCTGACCAACAAACCACCTACACTAAGCAAGAAGGCTACTACTTCCCAGTTAATGGCACAGATTGCTGACTTGGAGAAGCAGCTCAAGGAAACCAAACAGACCTTTAGGACGACTATCCTTACTTTGGTGGAAAGAGTAAAGTCTTTGGAAGTTGCTTTGAAGAGAAAGACCAAGAGGGTTCTCTTGTCTGATTCAGAGGAGGAAGAAACAGAGGCTCAGGGGAGGAAGACTCATGATTTAGATCCCCTAGTTTCTTTGGTACAAGAGCTTGTTACTCCCTCAAAGAGATTGTTACTCCCTCAAAGACTCCCTCAAAGACTGTCAATGCTTCAGTGGAGGAACAAGTTAAAGACATAAGCCCAACAACTTTAGAAGCTGCTGCAATCTTAACAAAAGTTAAAAAGATTAAGTCAGTTGATAAAGGGGAAAGAAGTTTACAAGTGTAGGAAGAGTCCAAAACGACATATGCTGGTACTGGTTTTGGACTTTGAGAGGTTAAGTCTCTTTTGAAAGAAGTTAATATGGTTGCATTAAAGTTAGTTGCTGGTATTGTATAAATTAATGCTGGCCAGTTTGGATGTTAATAATGGCAGTGTTCTTGTTACTACTGATAGCATAAAAGTCTCAGAACTTATCAAGTATAGAGGTAGAAGGAAGCGAAGGCTCCTATCGACAGAAGAAGAGAGACTCAAGCTTCTAAAAAGTTAAATGAATAGTATTTTCAGAAGAAGAGGACTTGCGAAGCTATCAGTTTAGCATGCAATAGAAAAGGCCTTTGGAAAAGGAAGAAGTGGCCACTAAGTTCATTTTGGATTCAATTCTAGCATAAAAGGATGTGCTGAAGAGCAAGAATTAACAGAGGAACAAAGAAATGGAAGGGTCAATAGTATTCTGAAGAAGATTGCGGGTCATTATTGACAAAGCTTGAAGGCAAAGGCTAGAATGAAGGAGTGTATGCTTGGAAAGGATCCTTACATGTTGAAGATTAGCAAAAGGATGTAGATGTTGGTAAATCATAGAAGAAACATACTTTGCAGAGGAAAAAGAGCTAGAGCAAAAAGGAATAAGCCCATGACTCAAACACAGCCCAGGAACTATATGTCAAACTTTCTAAAGAATCAAGGGACATGGAAGTTAACTCAATTGAAGAAGTTGAATTTTAAAGAAGTGAAAGCGAAAGCAGAATTTGAAAAATTGGTTAAGCAATTGGATACCTATGTCCCTATGAACTTTGAAGCAACAAAGGAAAGTTTGAAGAGATTTGGTGAAGAGCTCCAAACTAAAATTGCAAAGAAGCTAAAGTTTGATGATGAAAGTACTCAACCAACAAAGGAGAAGGTTGAAGAAGACAAAGATGATAAGCAAACCAAGAAGACATGAAAGAGGTGAAAAACAGATAGGCAAGGAAAGGATACAACATACCTTGATAAGGATGATTCTGAAGATTCAGATGAAGCTAGTAAAAAAGATGATTCTACTTCAGGTACTAAAATCCCTATTAATCCTGTTCCTGTAGCTATAAAATCACCCAGTATAGCAAATTACAAGATCATTAAGCAAGGAAGGAAAGGTGTATACCAGATTGTAAGGGAGAATGGAACTGATATGGTATACATAAGCTTTGGAGCAATGCTGACTGACATATCAAGAGATGATCTTACAGAGCTATACAGGATTGTGATGAGAAAACATGGTATGAATGAGCCAGAGGATGAATTTGAAAAAGTACTTTGGGAATACTTGAAGAACATGTTTGAAGAACCCCTTAGTACAGATTCAATTTGGAGTTTGCCAGGTCAACAAAGGTTAATTTGTTGGAGATACTATGATGCTTGCAGAGTACACTATTTAAACTTGGAGTCTATGGATATATATATGCTAATAGAGAGAAAGTATCCTTTGTCTGCTGAAGTGTACAAAGCAATGTTGGACAAGAAACTTCAAGAGGAAACATATGAGGATTGGCTACAAAACTTTGAAAACTGGCATGGAGAGCAAGCTAGCATTAGGAAGTAACATGAAAGGTTGATGTGTTAGATATCTAGAATGAGATGAGGAGAACAACACTTGGTGGTTGGTGCTATGCACTACATAAACAAATGGTTATCAGGTCCACCATGTCTAACTGAATAAGGACTGGCTAGTCCAAGAGCAAACGAATCTTGGTAAAGACTTCTCAAATCCGTTAATGGCTGACAATTTGCCAAAAATTGTCATGGTTATCAACTCACCATATCTGGTTAGTAAAGAGTTGGCTAGCCCACAAGTTTATGGATTGTGGTAAAGGCTGTGGTAAAACCATAACTAGTCCATGGAGATTATGGCTTATGTAAAGACAAAATTGCAAAAATCAATATTAGATGGTTGACTTTTACCAAAAAGTGGATGGTAACATCAATCCACAAGTTTATGTAACAAGAGTTGACATGGTAATTCATTCCCACCTGGATTTACCTTTTCTAGGTGCCAAAGGAATGACTAGTCCTGAGCAACGGGCTACTGTAAAGGCATATCAAATCCGTTTATGGTTATAATGTTTGCCAAAAAACCTTATGGTATTCAATCACTAATGTTTAATGTACTGAGAGTTGAAATGGTTTCAGTCAAACCATGGACATGCACCTTTCTGGTGCCAAAGGACTGATACTCCTAGAGTAAATGGCTAACTGGTAAAGAGAATCAATCGATTTAAAGTTTCAATGATTCACCTATCACAGGAGTTAAACTCACCTGGAAGTGATGAGAACTAGTCTCAAAACTATATGTTTGATATTAAATATAGTCAATGTTGACTAATATTGAATGTGGGTTCTGAAAAGCTTTGAAGAATAGTTGCTGCAAAGATCAAAAAGAGATGATTTGAAGAATTGCAGCTCAAGAATAATTCAAAGAGTTTTATTTACAACATCCTCAGGAAGCTCAAATTGAAGACACTTAAAGAAACTTGAAGTTCACAAGTGAAGATCAAGTTAGGGGAGGATTGTTGGGAAATATATTGTAAAAGACTTAATACTGGCAGTATAACAGTTAAGTCTGGTAGTATTAGTTTGTTCTGGCAGTACTAAGTTAAGTCTGGCAGTACTAAGTTAAGTCTGGCAGTACTATAGTTAGTATTGGTAGAGTGACAATACTATAGTTAGTACTGGTCGTATTTAGTTAAGTCTAGTTATGTAACAGATTAGAGATAATAGTTATCTTGGAGATATTTTAGGAGATATCTTAGGAAAGTATATGTATTATCCTTTTATACATTTTGTAAAGCCTTCTAGGGTTTCCTTGGTGTATAAAAGGAACCCTACGGCATAGAGTTTCATATATATAAGAATAGAAGCATTGAAGCTTAATAGAAATCAATAGCAAAGTTAGTATTGTGTTCTTCTTAATACTTGTGTTAAGATTCCGCATTAACACTTGATATTCATAGTCAGTGTCTCTCACATAGTTGATTTGGATTTATTCAAGTTAGCTATTATCTTACAAAGGCTATATACAAGGACCTACAAAATCCCAAGTGTATGGGTATTTGAGGAGGTGTCATTTTATACACTTTTCCAGGGTCATTTAACCCCCTAAATCATGCATTTATGCCGAAAATAGGTACTTAATCGTTCCTTTTCAGGTATTTAGCATTTGGAAGGCATTTGGAGGAAATACACGTGACTTGGGCTCATTTGGAGAAGAAACGGACAAGACCACGAACCTACACCAACATCTCTCAAGAATTTCTACTCAGAAACTTGAGACGGCGTCACAAATTACACGTGACGCCATCACAACCCATCTCAAGACGGCGTCACAAGTTCTCCAGACGGCGTCAGATTGTACGACCTAGCCCAAGATCTAGAATATTCTTATCACGACGGTGTCACGATTAAAACGCGCGATTTTCCTATAAATACAAATCCGTTTTTAGGGTTTTAAGTGTGTAACTTTAGAGTAAAAGAAAGGGACGAACCCTAGTTCGTTTAGCAGTTGTTAGGGGCGATTTTAGGGCCTCAAAACCCTATTGTACTTTCTTTAATTCAGGTTTTTAATCAAGTAAGGTTATCTTAATCATTCAATATGTCTATGTGTTGTTTGATTCATTATTATTCTTGCTTTATCTATAACATGCGTGGCTAAACCTTTTATTGTGTTTATTTATGATTGTATGAAACCTAGGATGTAGATCTTAGTGGTGTTGCTTCTTGTGATGAATATGCATGTTAGGTCTTAGAAAACCAGCTTTTGTCTGTATCGCTGTTGATATGTCTAGGAAAACATGATTGTGTAGAAAGGATACCATCGGGTAACAGTCTTCATACTACCTTGCCCCTTATATGGTTGATCCACTCTTAATATATTTCAATTGCATTTAATATACTCTTAGGGGCCTTGTAATAGTCTTCATACTACCTTACTTGTGCGTTGCCTTAACGGAATATTAAATAGACGGCGGGTTCGTGTAATTCATTCATGACTTATGAAATAATTACATAGATCATCACAAGTGTGACAAAGCAACAACACTAGGAGAAGCAATCTAGGGAGTAATACATGATTAAATAAACACAATCTTTTATTATATTGTTATCACTAGTAGCTTAGATTATTATTTAGTTTAATAGCTAAAACCAACCAATCTCTCAAACATATGATTTTACCTGCTTTCATAAAATATAAAAACACAAAAAGAATCTTCTCTCATCTCCTCACCCTTGACTATAACATGATGTTATATTGAATTCTAACATATATGTGTTATATTTATAATTGTGCTAAGGTGTAGGATGACCTTGGTTTATGGTATTTGGATTGAAGTAGAACAAAGGAGTTAGTTTGGAATGACTAGCCAAATAGGAATTAGACTAGTATGAGACTAGCTAAGGTACGTGATGATTAGAGTTGTGGTGTTGAAAGTGATTAAAGTGTTTAATGTAACTTGTGGTGTGTGAAAGTCCGTTGGATTAGTAATTTAATGAATGTGATGTCTATATGTGAGAATGATGTATGATAGTGTGTTATATTCGTTTTACTTACTAAGCGTTATCGCTTACGTTCTAGTTATCCATGTTTTGTAGGTGCTCATAAAAAGATGGTAAGTACTTGGATTAAGGCTTAAGGTTGGAAGTGCGCAATGGAAGAGTTTTTTTGGGTACCGAGCTTAGTGTTAGATACCGAGCTCGAAATAAGGTTGAACCCCCAAAGTGTCATAGGATGGTTGTAATGTTATTTTGAAGTGTCAAAGTATTTCTTTATTGTCGAGGTTAAAGTTAGTCAAAGCCATTTGTGATAGTTGTATGAGTTGTATTTGAAAACGGGTCAAAACGGGTGTTTGGCAAACCCCGTAAAGTGTGTGTTTATGGGTCATTTAGACCATGATTATTTATGAGAATGATGTTTTATGTCTTGTTAATGAATTCTGAAAGTTTTTGTAAAGTTTCTGGTTACGAAAGTCAAGTTTTGGGTCAAAAAGGCATAACGGGTGTTTTGGGGCATTCTTGTGGCCCTTAACCGTCAGTTAGGACCCTTAACTGCTGGTTAAGGGAGGGTCTGATGGCCCTTAACCGCCGGTTAAGGGGCCTGGTCTTCCGGATTTTTGGTTTTTCTTGTTTTTGTCATAAAAACTAAACCGTAAGAAGTTAGAAGGCGTGCCACCCGCTGTTTTGAAGGTATTTGAGTCTACTTTCATCTAAAAATACTTTCAAGAACTGAATGTTAATTGATTTGGTCAATTTATAAAATAATGACAGGTCATTCTCGATCATGTGTTTGAGTAAAAAAAATATTTTTTTGTCAAATTTAGAGTCGGGAAAGGGGAGTTTCAACTTGGTATCCGAGCTTCGGTCTAAGTGAAGTAGGTTTCCATAATAGGTTGCCTAAACTTAGACCACTCGTAGATGCGTTTGCCTTAAGTGTAAAGTAGTGCGGAAAAAAAATCCTTAGTTATAAGGTAGATTAAGTGCTTGCGGCAATTAGAATGAAGATTCTTAGACATTGAATGCTTATGAAATGTGGTATATGTTATTTTTTCATAGACTAAAGGATTATGATTGCGGCTAAGAATGTAAAACACTCATTGGAGAAGTGTTAAGTGCAGTAGTATATGTTTATTTGATGTAAAGTCTATGGTAGGTTATTTAAATGTCTAAGTGATGCATGATGTGTACGATGGTATGAGTCTATGAAGTGTTTAAGCTAAGTAAAATGCATATGATTGAATTTTAGATGAATCGTGATGAAAATATGTAAGTTATGGTAAGTGAACGAGTGAATGCTTAAATTATGAAAAGTTGCTTAAGCTAAAATTTCTTATGTATTGAAAGTGGATGCTTATATGCATTCTAATTAGATGAATGGTTGAGGTACGTTAAATCATGTTGTCTAGAGAACATGATAATTATAATACGATAGTAAGATATTATTAAGTGTGATATGCTTGTGATTGATAATAAGGTATGATTAGAATTTGTCGTAACACGAAGTGTTAGATATTGAGTTAAGTGAATAGGATTAGATTGCGATGTATGGACTAATCGTAATATATGTCTAATGTTGAACTTGGACGTATATATATTGAGGAGAGTTTCCCTTGAAATTGAATGTGAAAATATTAAAATGATGATGAGACATGCTATATAGAAAAATGTCGAGTAAGTCACGGTAGCGAAATATGGATGAGTATATTGGATTAAAGCATTGCGCTAGAATCCTTTAAAGATATAAAATGTGTTAGATGAATTGTAAAATATGACTAAAATCATGTAGATATGTGAGAATGCGTATGATGTGTACAATGGTATTATTGGGTATAATATAGAATAAACCTATGTAAGGTTTATATGCGAAAGAGTCGAGTGGACTAAAATGATGCATTGGTATAAAAATTGAATAAGTTGTCAACTTGGGGTTGATAAGAGAATGATAAATGCAATGTGAGAATACATATAAATTGTGTAAGATATAAAATTGACAAGTATCATATAGATCTTGTCCAAGATAATGAAAATGTGATGAAATTGCGTGAGGTAATAAAATGTGGAAAATAAACATGTAACGAAATTGCGTAAGGCAATAAAATTTAGAAATAGAAATGTACTTGATTAGAAAAGTACATAGATGATGATTGAGTAAAGAATGATAAGGTAAAGTAGCTTGGATCCAATGCTTTAGTTCTCGAATCTTTCGAGATGTGATAGCTTTCCTTCATGGCATAGTTGTTATAGCTTGCCTTTCATGGCATGGTTGTTATAGCTTGCTTTTCATTGCATGGTTGTTATATGTTGATCCCAACTTAAGAT
>BQNB010026204.1:0-13158 GCA_026074375.1 Tanacetum coccineum | reverse complement strand
GACAACAAGACCAGATCTCATCCCATTTTTCAAACCCTCTTTCATTATTTTACTTCTTTTCAGCCCACCTGTTTTTTCCTTTTCTTCCTGGTTAGTTTTTGTGAGAAATGAAAATAGGGTCTTTGGTTTTCAAAGGGGAAAAAAGGCCATGAGGTTTGGGATTTTAGATAGGATAAGGATCCTCTCATGTTCAAATGAACATGAGAGGTAATGGATTATAAAACACAACATTACCTCTCATGTTCATTTGAACATGAGATGATCTTTTTCCTTTTGAATATATTAACTTTTATTCGTTTAAGTTATTAAACTTTTTTTTTTTCATTTGGGTTACTGGACTAGTAAAGTTTAACTTTAAGTTTATCGAACAACAAAAGTGTGTTCATTCAGATTACCTCGAATACTGGCAATCGGGATATTGTGTTTTGACATTTTTCACGTCAGCTTTTTGTGGGCCCAGTTATCCAACTCAGAAACTTATTAGGTTATTTGACATGTATGTTACTCAACTTTGCGAATTTGTTCGCTTAAGTTACTAAAGTTTGTTGTTTTCTTCACCTAAAAATACCTCTAGAAAATATATGTTTTTATACACGTTTTTATTCATGTTTTTATATGCATTTTTATACGCACATTTTTATACACGCTTTTATACACACATTTTATACACGTTTTTATACACATATTTTTTTACACGTTTTTATGCACACATTTTTATACACACAATTATATATATATTTTTTATACATACTATGCACACGTTTTCATAAAAATGTGTATTGCAACATGTGTATAAGAATGTGTGTATAAAAATGTGTGTATAAAACCGTGTATAAAAATGTGTGTATAAAAACGTGTGTATAAAACCGTGTATAAATATGTGTGTATAAAAACGTGTATAAAAATGTGTGTATTAAAACATGTGTATAATTTTATAACAAACTGCTTGGAGCAGTTCTGAAATGCTTATCCAAAAAATATTTGGGATTAAAACGGTTAAACAATATTCAAATGCTTGTTGAGATGTTGTCAAGCAAACTTTTCATTTAAAATGCTTAACGCTTGTCATTTGTCATTCTAAAACGCTCCCAAAACTATTGTTGTCGAACAGCCTAAGGGGGTGTTTGGCTTTGCGTTTGGTACCAAATTATCTGATTATTGAGTTTTCAAATCGTAAATAATCTGAAAGTAGTGTTTGGATGACAAAAACAAAAAAGTGATTTTCTGCGTTTTGGAGGCTTCAAAACGTGGTTTTGAAGAAGCAGGTGACTCCTTGCTTTTGGAAAACGTGGTTTTGAAAAACCAAAAATTTAGTTGTCAAATAACTAATATACCCTCTTTTGATACCTTCATCTTCTTCCCCATAAATTCCTTAACTGTTATATCATGAACCCATGTCAAATCAACCTTTTAACAATTTGATCATTCTCAGCCATTATCATCCTTCGTCTTCGACGGTGTTGTTCCGATGAGCTTCCTCCTGATAAACAATTAGGTATTGGTGATGACCGTTTATGAATCTATTAAAGAAAGGGGTTTAGTTGGAGTGGTGTGGGTAAAATTAATTTGGGGATGATGGTGAAGTACTAAAGCGAATGTGTGAAACAATTAGGTGAAAGTATATGTTATGGTTTGGTTCATTTTACACAATAAGTTAGGTGAAAATTTTGTATGGTACTATATATATAAATATAAAACCTTATATAAAAAAGAATTTCTCAAATATTACGAGTAAATAATCTATAAATAAAATTTGCGTAATAGATTTATACAATTATCCATTGTTAAATTCATAAAAAAGTTCATACATAATAATGTCCTTTTTGGTAATTTTACCTATAAACACAATAAATAATCTAATTTGCCAAACACTTAAAAAACTGATTATCTGATTATTGCGATATCAAACAGCATAATCAAATTCAAACACTATGTTTCGAAATCACGTTTTGTAACAGCTGATTATTTGATTATTCGTTTTCAAAACGCATAATCTATTTCTAATAAGCAATCCAAACATCTCTCCTTTTTAGGTAATTGTTAAGTTCTCATTAAGCTCAGCCTCAGTCTCTGCTTATTGAGACTTATTGGCTTATTTAAATTTTGAGTTATAAGTTTATAGTTCTGAGTCTAGTCTGTTTTGATCTTTGGTTTTAGTAATGTTTTAAAATGTTTTTCGTTAACTAGCTTTTCATTTCTAGCTTATACATATCTTAAGGATTCTAGAACAACTTTTGGTTCTTGATTTGAGCTAAAAATAAGCATTGTGCAAGAGTTTAAGTCCAAGTAAGCCAAAGTGAGCTCAAAAGCTCACTTTCTGAGGACAGCTTATTAATAAGCTGTTTCAGAGCTAATTTGTTCTTTTCAGACAAAAAGTGTAGTTTTAAAGTTGTTTAAAATCAGGTTTTTAATAAGTTTGGATATTTAGTTTTTGTTAAAAGTGAAAAATAAAAAATTGCAAAAAAATGGGGCATTTCCAGACTTGAACCCGTGACCTCCCACACACAACTCACACATTTTAACACTTTGCTTCAATAGCTCATCCATCATCCTTTCCTTTCATTAAATACTTGTACACGTTTTTCCTTTCCTCTTTCAATAATAAACCGTAGCTTATTAAGCTTAATTCAAGGCTTATTTGTTTAGCTTCGTCATTGTTCTTATTTTTCTTAAGTCCTTTATAGCTTCCTAGATTTTCCTTGAATTTTTGGTAATTTTCCATAAAGTATATTATTTTTAATCATTTTTCTAAGGTTTTAAAATTCGAAAATACATAAAAAATAGAAAAAAGTTTTATAAAAATTCAAAAAAATAGTTTTTAGTATTAGAATAAATACTTTTAGGTTTACAATCAGAAAAATCATTTTCACCACTTTTATATTTTAATTTTCATTTTTGAGCTTTTAATTTTAATTTTAAAAATAGGATTTTAATTTTAAAAATAGTTAAAAATAGTTTTCTGAGTTTTATGTTAATTAGGAACATTTTCTATGTTTTAAAAATCCATTTTCCTTAATCTTTAGGACTTAATTTGCTATTTTCTATGATTTTAAATAGATTAAAATAGTTTGTTAATCATAATAAATTCAAAAATAATCAAAAAAAATAATTTTCTTTTTCCTAAAATTTTCTTTTGTCCTGTTTTAGGTTTAAAAATTTAGTTTGCAATTTTAAAGTTTAATTTTGTCTTATTTGCTTAATTGCCGCGTTTGATTTGTTTCCCTTTAGTTGTTTTAAGTGTTTAATTGCTTTTGTGTGCTATTTAATTGTTGTTTAATTTAGTAGTCTTAGATAACCAAATTAATTCTTTTCTCTCATTCAAATCATAATCCAAGCTTAAGGCGTGGATTTCAATTTTTACATGTCGTTTGGGAAACGACCCGGCGTGATCATTCTTCACCGGTTAAACTATAAGTTTATATATATTTATATATAATATATATATATTTAATTTTATATATATATATATATACGTTATATTTATTTTTAATATATATATTTATATTTTGAGTGAGCTTTTCTTAAGGGAGACTTTAGAAAAGTTCTTAATTGCTCTTTTGGAAATATTATTATATATTTTATAGTGTATAAAAACCTACAATCAGTTTTTGGCGCCGTTTCCGGGGACTTTTGTTAAAGATTCCGTCGTTTTACGTTTGTTGATTTGGTTTGAAGATCCTTTCGTCCTCGAAAGTTTCATTTTTGTTAAATATTTAAAAAATTCAAAAAAATATATATATATATATATAAAATATATATATATAAAAAAAATATAAAAAGTAAAAAATATTTTCTTTTTCTTTTTAGTATAGTTATCATATATAAAAAAAATCAAAAAAATATAAAAATATAAAAAAATTTCCTTAAAAAAAAAAATAAAATACACAAAGTTGGTAAACGAACACCAACATATAATACTCTCAATCGAGGTATTATCATAAATAAGTTCCGGTGAACTTGAAAAGTTCCCAAATCGAACAAAAGATTCAAAAACTTGCCATTTGTGTCACTTACGAAATACGGCTCACCTTAAGAAGCAATTTTTAAGAGCTACCGTGAAGTAAGTTGATTATTTGGTTTAAGTTGTCTCTCGTTTTGTCCGTAAATAAAATATGTTGTTTAAAAAATCGAAAAACCAAAAATAATCTTCGTTTTCTTCTTATCTATTTAATTCTTTTCCTTAACCCTCTAAATTGTTTAATTCTTATGGCGTCACTCAAACCCCTCTTCTCGATTAAGGAATGCTCGTCTTGTGGAAGTTTGTACACTAGAGAATGTTGTTCAATAGGAAGTCTTGAAAACAAGATTCTTGTTCCCGAACCCGACTCTTCTCCGTGTTGTGCAAAGTGTGGAACCCCGGTTGATGGTCCGTATTGTCGTGGATGTGCTCTTTTACGAAAGGAATTCAAGGAAGATTTGCTTACATATTGTGTTGAAAATGGAATTTTCCAAGATTCTCAAGATACCTTCGAATCATCCGATGACAATACCAACGTTATTAATGCTCTTCAAGAGCCAATCGTTGTCAATCAAGACCCCGGTGTAAAGTCTTCGCAAGGTCCTCCACTTATTAACCAAAATTGTTGTTACGAGTGCGGTGATTCATTAGATGGAATTTTTTGTCAACAATGCATTTGCAAGTTTTGTGGGAAAGGTGCTCATTACGGTTATAATTGCCCACCAAAAGTTCCGATTATCTCTAATCCAGAACAATGCAATCAAACCATTGCTGAGCTCCCACAGACTTTGCCAAGTGTTCATCCGACATGCAATTCTGGAGATAAGAATTCATTCACTTATGATTCCAAACCTAATTCTTTCAATGATTCTCCAAGTATTCTCACCCACCCTCCACAACTCCAGTTTGAGACTTACTTGTGTGAGTTATGTGGAAATAATGCTCATTATGGTTATGATTGTCCACCACAGTTCCCGTTTGTCTATGAACAGGAGCCGTGTTACAATCAAAACTTTAATGATAATTATTTTCCACAAAATTTTCAAAGTTCTTCTCAACAATACAATTGTTGTGCAAATTGCGGGGGTCCTCATGCAACTTTTCAATGTCAACCAATGAATGAAGAATATTATGAGCAAAATTTCTTCGCTATATTCTATCTTTTGGTTTTGACAATTTCAACCCCCACATCTATAACAGTCTATCATCAATACTTCATTGCTCAAAATGATTTTCTCAACTCTCAAAACAAGCTTACTAGAGGCAATTGACACCATATGTGACATGGTTGGTCAAATTATGCAAAAGAAGGAAGAAGAGAGGCGAATTGTGGAAGAGCAAGCAGCTAAAGAGGATATGAGTATCGAGGAAATGAGGCATGAACAGCAATTGGTTGATTACCAAATTAAAGATATCACGAATGATTTGGGTTATAAAGATTTGAGGCTAGAGAGATTGATGAAGAATACGGAGAGATTGTGAGATTAGAACTTTGAAAAAATTAAGCAAAGATTTTAAATGAATGGGGCAGCGAAGTTCGAAAAAAAGGAGCAAGCTTGCAATGAAGAATAGTATTCCTAATTGCACGTTGTCGGCTTTGATTTCTTTACTTTTTGTCGAGGAGGGATGAGTAGATTCCTTTAGGAGATATTATTGCTCGATATTCTACGTCCTTAAGCATTCCACCCGACTTACCGATCAAGGAGCTGATAACTCTCATAAGTATGGGGGACGAGCATCTTGACATTACTTCTAGTAATGAGAACCTTATCCCAATCCCAAGTGAGTTCGAGGGTATTTTTAACGATACGAGTGATGTGCGTACTTGTGATAATAATCGTGTTAATGTTGAGTCTGATCTTGTGGAATCTTTGATTAACCATGATACTTCGATTGTTTATTCTTCTAAGATCAACCCTATTCTTGAGGAGTTCGCCGGTGAACTTGCTCATATTGCTCCAATTCCACCGGGAATTGTTGAAGCCAATTTTGATCCAAATGATGATACTTCAAGTGATGACGATTCTTTTGAGAACATCGAGTACGTTGATGCATCACCTTCCTATTCAGAGCTTGTTAGCTTAGAGGAAGTGAATGATGTCGAACAAGAAGAGAAAGAGTTTGATTTAGAAGATATTCTTCAAATCCAAGACGTCAACCTTTGTAAGAGATTGTTAAAATAAGTCGTCTTTTTTAATAACAAATCTTTGAAAGATAACCCCTCTCAGGATCGTGTGTCATAAAGTCTCTTTATTCATTCTATTCTCGTAATGATAGTGATTCGTTCTTTGGGAGTCCGATTCTTCTATTTCTCATTCAGATAAATCTTACATGAATTTGTGACTTTTAGCCTCATACGGAAGAGACGTGAAGAAGTGGAAGTATCAACTACTCATGTAATTACTCTCTTACGAGTATGATTAATTTCTTTTTGAGATTGAGCCGTCAGGAAGGGGTTGAGTAGCATGATAATTCAAATGTCCCTCTTTTGAGGCTTCCCAAGTTTGATCCATTTCATTTCGATAAGTCACTTTCATGTTCCTCCAACGGAACCACCGGATGTTGAGAAATGTCTTGAACTCGAAGCGGGTATTTTGATAACCAAAGTGTTTAAGGGTGTTTCTAAAAACGCATAATTTTTTGGCGATTATTTTACCCACCTTACCAACCTTGTTTCAGAATTTGACCTTCATTCTCTTTCTTTCTTCATTTCTCTCCTTCGGGAGTGAAGACACCATTTTTGACCCCAGCATCATCACCTTTCCATTTTCTAATTTTAAGCCGGTGGCATTTTCAATAAAAGTTTCTTGTTCTAAGTGTTGCTCTCCCTAAAAAAACGAATGCAGGGATCGAGTCGAGCTTGCGACTCGGTGACCAAAAACAAGCCGCTTCGTGGGAGTTCACCCCATGCTTATCCATTTTCTATTGCTCTAATAATAATGTGTTGTGATGTGTTGAGGCTAGCCTCTACCGTTTTTCGTGTTTGTGTTTGTGTTGTGATTTTTGTAGGATTGAACCAACTTTTTCTAAAGACTCTCGTGTCGGTGTTGTATCCCGTGTCACTCGAGCTTCCTATCTTTTGTTTGAAATTAGTTTGGGGAGATCCAATATCCTTTCATCTTATCGATTCACGTTTATCTTTGCATAATTCATAACAGGATTAGATTTTCGTAGAGAACCGACCTTAAAACACGAGGACAAATGTTTCGTTTTAGTTTGGGTGATTGTTGCTTGCTTGTGAATCTATCGATTTGATGTTGCTTTGCTTATTGTGTTGTTCTCAGTACGTTTCCACATAAAAATAGCAATATTTTATAAAATTTTTAAGTTCTTATTAATATTAAAAAATGAAAAAAAAATATATATATATATTAGTAGTTGATTAAAAATAAGTGTTAAGACACGAATGTAGGTTTTCCGTTGGTGAGAATAAGAAGTAATTTTTGACCCGATCGAACGTGTTGAGTTCTAGCTTTCTCCCTTAACAATTAATGATGATAGTTTGTGCTAGTCTCATGTAGATTTTAAACATGCTAGACTTGAAATCATTAGTAAATGTGACTTGTGCTAATCTCAAGTAGATTTTAAATATGCCGAGTTGGATATATAATAGGTAAGTATTGCGAATTTCTTTATTTGAGATTTTAGATTGCTAGAATACAGAGATGATAGTGTTGATCTACAAGTTAGGTTGTGATTAAACAATGTTTATTTGGATAACTTAAAGGCTTAGTAAGAATAACTTGTGGTTTTTTCTGTACCAAAGTTTCTTAAAATGATTAATTATACGTGTTCTCTTTAATTTTTACAAATTAGAGTTTTACTCTTAAAAGTCTAATCAACATATTCAGAGAAAAAGCTTTATCAATGATGAAGTCAAACATCATTTGTAAATAAGAATTTTGGTTCAAGTTTATACTTTGGTTTTCTAAAATAAAATTTTTCTATTTGCAAAGAATGTGGGGTTGAATATATATAAAAATTTAATAATAAAAAAAATGATGAAAGAAAAAAATGTAGTTGGTAAATAAAAAAGGATGCAAATTATAATCCTTGTATTTAATATATAATTACTACTCCATCCACAATAAGTACAGGGCATTTGGTACGGTTTCGCTCCCGATGTGACATCGAAAGAAATGGTGGAGGATGTATATTTAGGGTCGGTATCATAATAAGTACACGGACTCTTGTTCGGAGGCGTGGCCAGATGTGTCATCGAAAGAACAAACAACAAATCAACTAAAAAGTGGATACGATTCCTAGCCTAATATGTAAATAGTAATTGATAATGTTGCAGTTAGAAAATAAATATAAAAGGTTTCTTTTCTAAACCAATGGTATTTCTTTTTGAAACCTAAAATTTGCAAAAAGTCTTGCAAGGCTTTTTCATCGGGAAGTTCATGCGTCTCGATTACTTTTTATCAGGATGGGGTGTAAAAGCCTAATCACTTACCCGATGACGGTGGGATGCTAGAGAAGAAAGTCATTCATGGGGCAATGTGACCTACGATGTTTTAGTCTAAGGAAGTTTTTGTATTTGCTTTGAGTTGGGATTCTTTACTAAGTGATTCAACATTATTTTCCCATAAAGGGCCCATGTGTAAAGCTTAGTCGGATTTCAAATATCTTAATATCGTGGATTTAATGGTTTAATTTAATTTGAGCAACACATCTATAAATATAATTCCCATTTATGTAGAGAAGAGAATTCACAAGTTGTAATTATAGTAGTCTTGCATCGTAGCAAGTACTTATCGGGTGTTACCTTATTTTTAAGATTAGTTTAGGAAAAAGTGAAAGTAGGGGAGTGACGATTTATCTTTTAAGACACTTTTCAAGTGCTTTTTGTTCTATGATCCTTAAAGTTACCAATAAGGTAATGAAAACAATACATTATGTCAACACAAGAATAAGTTGTAGTTAGATAGTCTATCAAGAAAAATCATAAAAAATAAAAAAAAATCTTTGAAAATGGGAATTCGGGTGTTTTATAACTTGTGATCTCTTAGCTCTCTCAACAAAAATCTTTGCTACTTTTCAAAGGTTTAGTTTGGGGAAGTTTTGAGGTATTTGGTTATAAGGCATGTAATATTGCGTGAGGACACGCAATCGTTTAGTTTGGGGAATTTTGATAAGTGTAAAATACACATATCTGTTTATACCAAAAATGGCCCTAAATGACCCAAAACAGACTAAAAATGGCAAAGATATGCTTGTTTTTGTGTTTTGTGTATGCAGGTATGGATAAGACAAAAATCACAAGAAAATCGTCAAAAACGGGCAAACACGGACACGAGAACGGAAGAGCGTGCAAGAGCCGGAAGCCAAAGTCAGAAAAGTCAACTATGGTCAAGCTTCAGTCAAAGAAAGTCAAACCTTGGTCAACAGAAGTCAATCACAAAAGGACAAAATCCAAAATCACAAAATCAATCCCTCAAGTTTCCAAAGTTACACAAATGGTCCCTAAACCTAAATAGGCCAAAACCTTTTAAAACAACACCCGGCCCAATAAACCTTAAACCTTAATCCTTAAATGATAAGTCTAGGGACTGGAATTGCCAAAAATGAAAGATGTATTATACTTGGGATTTACTTGGCTTATGTTTCACAAAGACAAGGACCATTGTTGCCATTTACCCAAAGCTCCACCCGTTTTACCCAATTCAGTTAAACTAAAAAAAGCGCCAAGAACAAACACTGTTCACTCATCCCTTACCTTTCACCACACAGTCAAAAACAAAGGGCAATTCTAAATTAAAGGGTGCAATGGTCAATCCAATGGAGCTAGTACAAGATGGCAGGGAGAAAGTTGTCAAATCATGAATCTTTATTGGTCAAGCTAAGCAAGAATCACACATGGATACAAAGGAAGCACAAGGAAATGCGGGTTTTTACACTACAATCATTCTCTAAAGAAGCACAGACGTTTCAATCACGGATTGCCACGTTGGTAATCCGTGTGAGAAAGAATATGATCCAAGGGTTGAGAATTACTCCCTAATGATTGATAATTTGTACGGTTGTGATTGAGAGGAGCGTGGGATGCAAGTAAAAGCCTAGAACCTTCAGACGAGTATTATAAATAGCTCACCCTCACACACACATAGGCATCTTCTTTTTCCTGTATTTTTTCTTTAAGTAAGAAATTAACTTGTTAGGATTTTTAATTAAAATGTAATTTCACTTTTTTAATCTCTTGTAATCTGTTTTGGATTATTAATAAAAGTCTTTCTTAGTTTTACTTAATCTTAATTCTCGTTTTCTTTATAAGCTCTCATTTCTTCAAATTGATATACACTTTTATAAGCTTGTTATATAGCTCATTCTTAGTCTTCAAGTCTATAAGCTTGAGATTGAGGTTTGTTTAATCAAGCTTTATCCACTAAAGGATTTAAATAAGATAATCTTTTAAATACCTTGGACATAATTGGACTTATAAGCTGTTGGAAGGTGAGCCAATCATGGAAGGGCTCACAAGGACTTTACTGGCTTATCCTAGGGTAAGCCAGAGCTGTTGATAAGCTCATTTGAGCACATATGTCTTTGTTTAGCTAAGACAATCTGTAAGTTTTCATTTATCTTTTTGTCCTTTAATTTCTAGCTTAAAATTGTTTAGTTGATTAATTAGCTATTTAATTTGCTGGGGGGACGGGGATTGTCTCTTACTTAATATGTGTTTATTTAGCTACTTGGCTTATTAGAATAGTTTGACTTTTGTTTTTTGCTTATTACAGTTAGAACTTGGGATTTCATAGTTTTTGTCTTAAATTTTCTAAAAATCAAAAATATAGTTTGGATAGTGTTAGTTTTTGATTCTAGCCTAGAGCTTGTATAGAATCATGTTTGCTAAGCTTGTTATAGCTAGATTAATATCTTGGTAATAAGGTTTTGTTAAATGGATTTCAAACTTTGCTTCGTAATCAAAATTGGTCAGTAATAAAAGGGGTGGTTGGATTAGTCTGTTTTGACCTCAAATAGTACAAAGTAACTTGGAATTTTCTTATTGGTCTGCTTTTGTTTGCTTATTTGATTGAGATTTAATTAGGTTATGTAAGTTAGTTTGATCTTAAAATTACTTTGTGGCTTATTGTAATGTCTCAGCACCAGGGGAAAGCGTTCTCTTTTCTTGCTTGTAAAAATTTGAACCAAGCCATCCAAGGCTTGGTTTGTGCTTGCATTGTGTCAAAACACACTCATTAGGAGTGTGTTATGCAGGCTTGACCAAATAGGTCACCTGCATTAGTGACTTTGTGTTGTTGCATATTGCATCAGCAGTAGTAACTTAGGTTACCATTGCTGTCATTTTTAGGTTTCAATTTAGCTAGAAATTAGGCCTTAGGTTCTAAAATTCAGTTGACTTATAGATTTGATATGATTTATATTAGTATAGGGCCTGATTTTTAGTTTTAGCTTAAATACTTTAGGCCATTTTAGCTTGCTTAAAATGTCATTTAAAATCCAAAAAGACCAAAAACAGTAGTAACTTAGTTTAAGCTTTTAAATTGGAAACTTAGCTTATAGTAGTTATTTTAATAATTTGGATTCATAGCTTAGTAGGTAATTGTTAAGTTCTCATAAGCTCAGCCTCTGTATCAGCTTATTGGCTTATTTAGATTTTGAGTTCTAAGTTTATAGTTCTGAGTTAGCTGTTTTGATCTTTGGTTTTAGTAAGTTTTAAATGTTTTTAGTTAAACTAGCTTTTCATTTCTAGCTTATACATATCTTAAGGATTCTAGAACAACTTTTGGTTCTTGATTTGAGCTAAAAATAAGCATTGTGCAAGAGTTTAAGTCCAAGTAAGCCAAAGTGAGCTCAAAAGCTTATTTTCTGAGGACAGCTTATTAATAAGCTGTTTCAGAGCTAATTTGTCCTTTTCAGACAAAAAGTGTAGTTTTAAAGTTGTTTAAAATCAGGTTTTTAATAATTTTGGATATTTAGTTTTTGTTAAAAGTGAAAAATAAAAAAATTGCAAAAAAATGGGGGATTGCCAGACTTAAACCCGTGACCTCCCACACACAACATACACGTTTTAACACTTTGCTTCAATAGCTCATCCATCATCCTTTCCTTTCATTAAATACTTGTACACGTTTTTTCCTTTCCTCTTTCAATAATAAGCCGTAGCCTATTAAGCTTAATTCAGGGCTTATTTGTTTAGCTTCGTCATAGTTCTTATTTTTCTTAAGTCCTTTTTAGCTTTTTTGATTTTCCCTGAATTTTTGGTAATTTTCCATAAAGTAGATTATTTTTAATCATTTTTCTAAGGTTTTAAAATTCGAAAATACATAAAAAATAGAAAAAAGTTTTATAAAAATTAAAAAAAATAGTTTTTAGTATTAGAATAAATACTTTTTGGTTTACATTCAGAAAAAATCATTTTCAATACTTTTAGATTTTAATTTTCATTTTTGAGCTTTTATTTTTAATTTTTAAAATAGGATTTTAATTTTAAAAATAGTAAAAAATAGTTTTCTGAGTTTTTAAGTTACTTTAGACTTTACTAAGTTTAAAATCATTTTTCTAAATTTTTAGGACTTAATTTGCTATTTTTTAGGATTTAATTAGATTAAAATAGTTTTTAATTCATAATAAATTCAAAAATAATCAAAAAAATATTTTTCTTTTTCNGCTTGTTTCATCCATAGTGCTTGTTGACATGCCTTTCCGGCGCTTACGTCTTCGGCTTCGGTAGTGGATATAGCAAGAGCAGTTTGTTTCTTCGAGAACCAAGATGTCAAACAACATCCCACGAACGTACACATACCGCTAGTGCTATTTCGGTTAATCTCTCGCATGATCAGAGTCGGCATATACTACTGTTTCTATGCCGATCCCCTTAGGATACCATAATCCTAAGTGCGTAGTACCTTTAATGTATCGAAAGATACGCTTAACCGCTTCAAGATGAGAGGTTTTGGGAGCCTCTTGGAAGCGGCACAAAGGCAGACAGTAAACATAATATCGGGCCTACTAGCCATTAGGTAGAGTAAACTACCTATCATGCCTCGATACTTGGTACTCTCTACCAACTCACACTCTTCGTCTTTCTGAGTTTAGTATCAGAGGACATGGGGGTTTTCATTGGTCTAGAATCTTCTAAACCAAATTTCTTAAGCATTTCTTTAAAATATTTATATTTAAATTCTCTTACTAAATATCTCAAATTGATCGAAGGCTTCGGTTTTATCTTTAAGGAA
>BQNB010026203.1:0-49508 GCA_026074375.1 Tanacetum coccineum | reverse complement strand
TGACGCCGTCGTTATAGAATTGCGACGCCATCTCCATACACTGTATGCATAATTCTTTAAGGGATTTTGTGTAGTGTCGTAGTCTTGTCCGTTTCTTCTCCAAATGTGCCCCAAGTCACATGTATTTCCTCCAAAAGCCATCCAAATGCTAAAAACGCAAAAACAAACGTTTAAGTAAATAATTCGGGCATAAAAGCATGATTTAGGGGGTTAAATATCCTCTAAAAAGCGTATAAGATGACACCTCATCAAATACCCCTACACTTGGGATTTTCTTGTCCTCAAGCAAATAGGCTTTTCTACCTAGACAATAGCAATATAAGGGTCATTTAACCTACTCTTTAAAAGCACTTTACAACACAACCTTCTAGACCTTGTAATTAATAGCACAAAAAGCATATACTAGCACCTCACATAAGGGTTTGGGATTCCCTCTTTCTATCGGGTGTATAATAAGTTATAACATAATGGGGAAACGGAAAATCAACACGTATTACCTGTCATAGCATATAAATTACCATAGGCTTGGTAAAGGATCAAACCTCCACCGCTATGTGCAAGCATTATTCATTACTATCCAAGAGGTCTTTTAAAGGGTTGTGGGGTGTAGGTGTAAGTTAACATTAACGGAAACGGATGGGATACATTTAGGTGGTGACTTTGGGAGAATTTGGAGTGTAAGGGTTAGCTAATTATTTATAAGAATACATGTTGGTTTGGTTGCTAAGCCAAAGACTCGGACAAAATATACAAACTCTACAAAACTCTACACCAATCTCTTTCTTTTTTTATTCTTGACTCTATAATAAACATATCATAAGCAAATGGCAGCCCGTACATTTTTTCACTCTTTTTTTTATATACATTTTTTTTCGTACACTTTTGCCCTGCCATTGCTTAAACATATAATACATCATGGGGGTTTACAGATACACCCCTACACTAGAACTTTTACATACTTGATTATTTACAATATAACTAATGACCCGATTTGAGTTGGATCAAAATAACATGGAGCTTATTGAGCTCTATTGGGGGTAATAAATTACTTCTTCTCCAATTCTTCATAAGATGAATACTACCATGAATCCCAATCATCTCAAAACAGTATTTACAAGGATAAGGACTTAGCAACCATGTACTCAAATAATTAACTTGGGTTAAAACAATAATGTACTAAAAACGAGTACATACAAGGTAGGCTAAGGCGATTTGAGTGTAACGATTGGTTTAAGGGTGACAATGCTCTTCATTAATAGTTCGGCTTAACCAGAAATTTACGAGAACCATGAAAAAGGATAGGCTCGGAAGTTTGTACTAGGGGTATCCTACACTAAAAATGAGTGCATGGCAAGGGTGTGAGATAGTTATATGATCGGTGTGACAATAATAACAATTACAGGTTTAAAACATGGGTTAATCCTAGTGCCTCTTATCTAGCAAATCCTAATACTTACTGTGCGGTCTCGGGATGCATCACAAAAACAAGTTCTAGAATTTGATATACTACCGGTACACTCATATAATTTAATATCGATACCAATGCTCTAGAAAAGGCGACCTAGACCATACGTACATATTTGTAACAATATAATAGACACATATGACTGCATTCGAACCTTAACTCGAGAAAGCTAAAGGTATAAACTATCTTGGATATCAATAATGGATACCCGAATTCCTAAAACCTAAAGGCGAACCTCACATTTTTGGGGTGGAATTTTGAGGGATTTTGTGCTAGTCATACACATTCCTATCCATGAGACGCTATTAATACTCGGTTTTCGTCGGTAGTGTTATAAAAAAATTTAAATTTTGGTCAAAATTATCTTTTTATGCTATGTTTCGATATATTACCCATCATTTTAAGGAACAAAGCAAATGAAAAATGAAGGAATGGTTTCTAAGGCTTATTCCCCCCCTACATTTAAGTTGAACATTGTCCCCAATGTTCTATAGAAGTACCCATAAAAATGAATAAAGGGAAAAGAAAACAAGTAAAAAAACTAGTACTCCCTTGGTTTGCTCAATAATGGAGAAGAAATATGCGATAACTGGTTAAATCGTCCTCCAAGAGTCGTCTAATGAGAACATCCTAAGATCTTCCAAGCTTCTTCTTATCATATATAACATGTAATCAAAGACAAAGATGACTATACCAAGCATAAAATCGGCAGGATAGATAAATATACAATGAGAGTTTAGGGTTTCGACTCTATGAAAGCAGTAAAGATAGGATGAGAGTAATGACATAATTATAGGTTTTCTACAGGTTTACAAAGGAATTACAAATTTTAAATATTGCACATTTTATTCAGAAATACTTGAAAAATTCGAATTTTTACATAACTGGAGACGCGACGTCATTAGGATAAATCCTGACGCCGTCTCCAGCGTTTGTGAAAATTTCTTCTTTGTTTTTTAAAGAGAAATTTCATGCATGCAATTTTATTAGTCAAATCTAAAGAAAGCACTGCATAAAAAACCTGGAATTAATCATAACAATCATATGACTCAAAACTGACGCGAATTAATCCAAACAATTTATTTTATATGTTTGAATTGGGTTCTTAAAAACCGGATATTTCCCCTATACTTATTTTGTTGCAAAATACCTCTGATTGCAAATAAGACGAAGTTATAAACAAACAAAGCATGATTACAAACAATTCAAACATAATAAAACAAACAATAAAGAATTAAAACACAAGACACTCCTAGTATGCGGGAAAAGTAAATATTGGGTTGCCTCCCAAAAAGCGCTTTTCTTTATTTACGAGTCTTGTATCTAGACTCGAAGTCACACGTCCTTATGTGACTTCCCTTTTGTTCTTCCTTCTGGCTTTTGCGGCCATCAAACTTCGAATTCCTCTGCACACATACTCGTCATACTTGCATTCGGGCCCTAGATCTAAGATGTCTAAGTAGTAGGTTTTTTCATAGTTACCATCATCACTCTCTATGACGAAAGGAGGAATGCTATCGGTGCCTCTATCCGTAAAATCTACGTGTTTGAACATGTCCATTTTTTGGGGCATTTTGAATATGATCCTTTCCTTATCTCTTTCAAACATAACCGTTCCCTCCTTTTTATTATAAACTAGCTCGATTGCTTCCATAAACGGCTTTTCGAACACCACCGATCCAAGGTAATGATCAATGACACTAGTCGTATCTTCGAGCACCATGAAGTTACATTCGTAAGTGAAGTTCCCAACAAAAACTCCTAGTCCCTTAACTCTTCCTACGAAGTTGCAGTTCTTCTTAGGGTTTGAAGGTTTCCTTCTTGGTTCTAACCTATTACTCATGATCCAGTTATAATGAAACCTAGACATTATGTTGATTGGTGATTCTAAATCTAAATAGGCTTGCTCTTTATTGAATTGACCAAACATGCATGAGAACTTCACATTATTTACATTCTCGGTTTCGATCTTGGCCTTCACCCATGGGGGCCGAGGATTTTTCAAAAGCCACTCATGATACCTTAATTCTTTCATAGTGGGAAACTAGATTTTCTACCTTATCCTCCATCATATCTAGATCACCTATAGGCTTATCATATGCATCTAACCATGACATGCACTTAGGTATCTTAACTCTAACCACCTCATTTCCAACCAAGTGATCCTTTAAATTTGTTATTGTTTGGTCAGAAATAGTGCTAGTTGGGTTTTGCCATTGTTTATCGTATTGGGCACAATCCTCAATGGTTTTCCATGCTTCTTCAGCACTTAATCCCTTAAGGTTCCCGCCTGCCGCAGGGTTAATGCCTATTTAAATATACCTATCGATATGTCAAAAAAAATTTGAATTTGGGACCATAGGCTGAGGCCATGATGCAGGACTTTTTGGGTTAAGTCCTTGTAACGAGTCCATGCATCGTAGAGAGATTCATCTTGATGTTGTCGGAATAGTCAAGTGTATCTTTATTTGGAATGGGAAGGTTGTGTTTCATGGTGGGTTTTGAAAGGGTGAGGTAAGTGGTCTTTCATACATCATGATGGTGAACGAAAGAGTTACAAACAAAAGGCATAAAGAAAAGATAGAATACAAGAAAGCTAACATACATAATTAAATTCTTACTTGAAAGGATTCAAGCGAGTAGAACTAAGTTAAACTATGATCAAAACCTAACTAATCCCCAGGCAGCGGCGCCAATAACTTGATGTAGAGGTCGTAGGGGACTTAAACAAGAAGTTTTACGACTCCCTAGGCAGTGTACCTGATTGTAGATTTTTACACCATATATATATAATATAATAAAATATAAAATATATATAATCTAAAAACAACAATCAATGAAACCGAGAAGTAGTATAGAGTGTTCCCGGGTCGTTTATCCCCAACGAGGCTGGACTGGAGAATCGATACAGTCGAAGATTTGAGTTTGAATGAGAAAAATGAATTGAGAGTGCAGGAAGTTAAGTTAAACAATAATAAACAAAAACGTTTAAGAAAATCCTAAAAATTACGAAATTAAACTAGAAAACGAGAGTTACAATCCCGAACAAAGGGGGAAAAACCTAAAATCTTTAAAAATAACCCTACGAAGAAATTTTTGCTTCTAAACTACTCTAGGGATCAAATAACGAAGAATGAAAAAGACTAGACCGAAAACGGAGTTCGTTTGACCCAAAAACGAGTCAAAACAAAATCCCGCACCCGGACCGTTCTTTAAAAAGGGAAAAGTTGTAAAAATGACCCTACGAAAATTTTTATATTTTTCCTACAAACTAGATGACAAAAGAAAATTTTCTAAAAAAGCAAAATATTTTTTTGATAATTTTTGTATTTTTTATGAATTAAATAAACTTTTAACGAAATTAAATTATAAAAAATATTAAATGATTACGAAAAATTCTGAAATTTTTTCTAAAAATACTTTACACCTTGACAATCCTACGAAAAATAAAACACAAAAAATTGCTTAACAAATAAGCCCGAAAATAAGCTTGTACAGCTTATTAAGCTTAAAGGGACAAATTGTGTATAAATACACAAGCCCTTGAGTCTTTAACGAAAAAGACCCAAGGGCGCAGTGGTAAGGTGTGTGTGTTAAAAGGGGGACTGTATCGCTTTTGGTCCAAGGGTTCCGAGTCCTTGCCACCCGGGCCAAGTGTCCTTTCCCCTTTTTTTTTTTGAAAACACAAAGAAGCAAAGTTGTTAAGCTCGATGGGTCTTAACAACTTTGTCTTCTACCAACTTTTTGAGAAAAGCTGTCAAAAAGCTTAAAAATAACTTAAAGTTGACAGACAGTGCTTAAAAAAGGCTAAAGCTAGAAAAAATAGCTATGTAATATTTGGCTTTTGGTCAGAAAATACGCTAGGACTAAAGGACTAGATAAAACTAAAGGGGCTTAAAAAAAACCCTTAAAACCTAGGTAAGCTAAAAAGGCTTAAAGCTTAAGGACTAATAAGCAGGACAAAGGGCTAAAAAGAACAGAAAGCTTAAAACAAGCCTTGAAAAAAGGCAAAAATGGCATAAGTATTTGGACAAACAGCTAGAAAAAGGTAAATAAACTACACTATTATCTATGTTAACCTAAAAAGCTATTGAGAGCTAAAATGAGCTAATTTCATAAGCTAAATAAGCTGGATTAACAAGGGAAGAAAAATAAGCAGTCCCTATGCCTAAGTCATGCTGCAACAGTCCAAGGGGCAAGTTTGAGCTTAAGAATAAGCCAACAAACAAGCTTCTTAAAAGCTGAAATTTAGAGAGCTTATACAAGGGGTTATAAGCTCTCTAAATAAGCCAAGAAGCTTGGGCTTTATAAGACAAAAAGCTAAGAATGAGGGACTTAAAGTCTCCCCTTTGCACCAGGGGAGCCTTAAGGTTAGCCTCAAGGGCTTATTTGACAGCTTATAAAAAGCTGTCAAATAAGCTCTAAACAAAAAGTTAAGCTAAAACAGATGGAGTGCCCTATGAAAGGGACTTGTGCACCAAATTTTAGCTTTTAAAAAGCTTAAACACTTGCTGATTTTTGATTGTGAAAAAGGGTCTTGGATTTTTAAAAACTGTGGCACTAAGAAAACTTGGGAGTTTTGACTTAACAAGTCAAAAGACAAAGAAGGTTTGACAGCTTTCTTAACACACTCAAAACAAACTCTTTTTGCCACTTAAACTCAAACCACAAGTGCTTAACTAAATAAGCACTTGTGGTGTTGTTAAAAATCTAACAGTGAACAAAATGGTTTATAAAAACTTTGAAAAACAATTTTCAAACTAAAAGGACCTATAAAACAGCTTAAATGAAGCTTAAATCTTAAGCCTAATCTAACCCAATGGCCTTAACCCATGCCAAAACCATTTTGACCCGTTTTAAGGCTTATGCCAAACACCCCTTTACTTTAAAACTGTCAAACTAAATTGCACTTAAAATCTAATTAAAAGTTAAAACAGCTTAAACTTTTTATCTACTTCTACTTATATTAACCTACTTAAACTATTTTGACAATAAAAGTCCTAGCTTATTAAGAAAAATAAGCTAGTTTCTCAGCTAGCTTATTACACTAACTTGGCAGATTTAAGTTTTAAACTGAGATTGCACATATTTTTTTCAATGAAAACTTAAAACATATAAATAACAAGTCTAAACAAATGAGTTTGCAAAGATTTGAACAGGAATTAAAAAGTAAATAAGCTAGTGCCTTAAGCTAAAAATTAAGTTAAATGAAAATTGAAAAATGAAACCTTGGATTTTTGTTGTCTCAGAACCAAGCCACTCTTGTAGAGTGAGTGGCTTAAAGAAATACACCTAAGTGGCTCCCTAGCCTCTATTCCCTGAGCTAAAAGCTCAATAAGCTAACATTAGCTTATTTCTTCATAAGCTTCCAAACTTGAAATCAAAAGAGCAATTATGAACTAAAATGAATTGAAAACAGTATTTAATAGCTTTTAACAAGTTTTAAACTGAGTTTGAGCTTATTAACAAGAATAAGCTCAAATGAGCTTATTGAGAGCTTATTGAGTAAAAATAGCTTAATTTTTCATTAAAACTGAGAATTACAAATGCATAAGAGAAATTAACTTAAAAACACTTTAAACTACTTTTAAAACTACACTAAAACGACATAAAAACTAACTCCTTTGCCACAATGGCTTACAAGGCTTTTATAGCAAAAAAAATACAACTAGGTCTTCTTTCTTCTCTCCTTCTGTTGTGCTTCTTTGAACACACATAAAAGGGGGTGTGTTTGTTTTGTGAGTGGCTTCAAGCCTCTAATCTTGGCCCTTCAATCTTCAAAAATCAATCTTGGCCATCGAAATGAACCTTGGGAGGTGTAGGATTGCCAACTTGGCACATTTGTAGCTGGGAAAGGTAGTGGAGGAGGGGGGAGGTGATTACCCATGGTGGGGGTGAAGGTTTACAGGGTAAAAACGGGTATACACACCCGTGAGTTGTGTTGGGGGGAAAACAAGGGCGGGAAAATTGGTTTGAGATATAACAGGGTGAAGTTTTGTGGAAATGGCAAGGTTGGCCCCTCTAGGTTACTTGTATCTTTGCACCCTTCGTCCTTGTTGTTATAACTTTTTGGGGACTTGGCAAAACAAGTCCCCAAGAGTTATATAACTCTTTGCACAATTCGTCCCTTTGGTGTACAAGTTGAGGGATTTGGCAGCTATGGCCCTTGTGGTATAGCTTTGCCAAAATGGCAATTTGGGCCCTTGTCTTCTTTTCTCCTCTTTTCTTCTTTATATATAAGTTTAGGGATTTACAATTTCAGTCCCTAAACTTATATTTCTTTGACTTTGGCCTCGGGGTTGTTTTCGTCCTTTTCTTGGTTATCCGTTCCTGCACAACACAATTAGCAAAACAAGCATATATTTGGCATTTTAAGTCCGTTTTTGGTTATTTTAGCTCGTTTTTAAAGGTAAAAGGTATGTGTAATTAAGCACATACCATATAGGATGGGTTTGGAAAATTTTAGATTCCAAAAGGTGTTTTTCAAAATGCAGAAATTATAGTTATGCCTAGATGGTTTAGGCGGTCAAACTGCATAAAAATTCAAGAGGATCACAGGTAGAAGAATCCATGACCTCTGATGGCGTCCCCTTATTACTGGGCGGTCCCAAATAATATTAGGTGGGACCGCCAGTATTTCAGGGGGCCGTTTTTGAAGAACGAGAAAACTTTTTCCAGAACTTTCCTTATAATTTTTTTATACTCGACGAGACTCTAAATTTCTCTTTTCAATCAATTTTATTTCATCATGAATCATCTAATATCCACATTATCTAACCTCAACTATAGCAATTATCTTGAGTTCTATAGGGAAGCATATGTAGGCCTAATTTTTATCAAAAGATAAGCTGCATAAATATCATATATATATAGCACAAAGTGTAATCAATGTGCATGAAGCGCATTGGAGTTAGGATTATAAAAATCAAAAGATCATCCAATGCAACTAAGTTCCCATACTAAGTTAAGTTACTAATAGTAGCATAAGTTTTAAAATCTCACCTAATCATCTAATGATTAGTAAATAATTATAGATAATAATGTCATAACAGCAATTCTCCTTCATTGCTGCACATACTTTCATGTTTCTCTTACAACCTCTAAAGACTTTTCTCTGATTAACCTTAACTCTCCACCAAACGATGCTTATCTCATAATTTGTACTTGATCTTTTGATGATTCTTGGTACTTGCGGCGGGTGAGAAATGGTTCAAGGACAGGGCTAATGTTAGGTGGGTTTTAAAGACTTGAGGTACTTGAGTGGTCATAAAGAATTGACATAGACGATATAGGTGAAGTGGACGGGGCGGGGAGCTTCGCGTGCACGCGAGAGACCCCGTTCGCTTTTTCCCATAGTCATCATCATCGTTGAGATAATAATGAGATGATAGGATGGTTGAAAAAATCAAGAGGTTGAAGAAAGAAGCAAGTGGTAAAGAAATATACCTCTTCCTCCTATCTGCCACGAACTCTTCTGGGTTTTTTCACTCTAGTTAATATCTACAAGAGAAGTCATGACACGATCGTAACAAGAGACATAGGATCCTCCTTTTCCAATTCAGGATTTTCCCTATATGAAGAATTTTAAACAAACGAGTTAATAACTCTACCATAGGGTACTAGAATTAACCTCTTTTGATTATAACCCTACTCCATTTGTTTTTCCATGAAACATATCAAGTTTGAATTTTTCGAGTGTACGTGACACTATAAAGCATATAACTCTAAGACATTCAGTGAACATGAGCGATCCCGATTACCCCCCAGTACATAAGACTTTTCCCAGATAATTTATTCGAAAGGCTTAGGTTTGGGTTCAATTTCACTGAGTTTTAGAACTTGATGATTTTCCCCAATAGGAAACATCAATCTCCTCCTCATGACGGATGCGACGGGAACTATGACCATTCTCGATCATTCAAATAGACAAAAAGTGATGTCCTCAAGGGAAGGAAGGTTTTGGCGTTTGATATGGCCATCCGAAGGGATACCATAGGCCAACTCAATCAATATCCCATCTATCGGTAAAGACACACGCACCTTCACAAGGTACATCAAGAATTAGAACAAATTCTTCAAAAGATTAAGAAAAGAATTGATTTTGAATAACAAACTCGATAAACATTTGACCTTCGTTAGAATAACTGACTCGATATTGACTATAAAACTCAAGAATGAAGCGAGGACAAATTTGTTCATTTATTTCAAGGAGACACTCGAACTTGACAAAATGGAACAAAGATCGAACATAGTTTAGATCCGCGAAGTTGTCAAAAACCACCCGACCCTCATGAATGTAATGACTTTCAAGGTCTCTTAGTTTTTCTTTTATAGGTGTATGGTATTCATGTGATATCATTGGTATGTGTTGATCCCAATCCTTGATCGATTCCTTAGATTGTCTAAGGTTAAATTACCTTAGATAAATCCAAAATAACTTGTTGTAGAAACTTTGTATGTATACTAAAGTGTATGCGGAATCTACACCTTAATACCTAGAAGTATTATGAATAAAACAGTAATCATGAATAAACAAAGATATAACCAAACGCTCTAATATTATTAGATCAATAATACGAGTACTCTTCACTAGTACTAGGGTTTACAACCTTGAAGCTTTTCTAAATCGACTTGACAACTTGTATGCAAAACTTATATCTCAACTAATGCCCTAGGACCTCCTTTTATAGACTAAGGAGTCCTAGTCGGCTTACAATACATTCCTAAGATATCATAATCTTTTCTAAACATAAACGTAATCTCTTAAACAAATACATTATGTATATCTTGTACAAAAATATCTTAATACTTATCTTTATAAGTATTTTTGTTCTCCAAATAATCTTTATCTCTTTAAACCGTCTTTATCCTCTTGATAGTAGTAAGTCTTCTAGTAGTTGTAATCCAGCAGCATAAACTTTTGTACCAGTAGTACTAATAAACATAAGCAGTAGTAACATTAGTACTAGCAATACTAATATATACTCACAGTAGTAACATGTACTAGCAGTCTTAACATTACTACTAGCAGCACTAACTACTTAGCTTATATTTCAGTCTTCAACTCTGAGCAGTCTTAACTTCAACTAACAACAGTAACTTTACACTAACAGTACTAAATTATACTAACATTAGTAACTAGTAGTGGCAACTTTATACTACCAGTACTAACTACTTAGCATAATCTCCATTATGTACCTAAGTAGTAGTAACTCTAAGAATCCTTGAAGTCTTTTAAGTCCCAACAATCATCCCCTAAACTTGATGTTCATCTTCTGAATCTTTAAGTTTCTTTGTTAAAAGTATTCATCACTATCAGGAAGATGCATTCAAACCTTTTATTGACCCTTTTGCTGCTTTACCATAAGCTTGAGTAGTTGATAGCACATCTCATTCCAATAATCAGTTTGAAGTTTCTTGTTTAGCATATTTGTGATTGTTATTGGTGTGAGGGGATATCTCTTTTCAACTAACATAAAGATGTGCACATTTCTAAACCTTACAAAGTGCACTCCACATGAATCATACAACTTCTAAATAGTTACTGTATATCCTTGTAGATTTCTCCATACATCACTCTTTATGTCTGGTTTAAACATGACTTTTAAATCACCCCACAACACTCTTTCATGTTCATCTTCAGGCCTTGTATCACCATGCTTTGTTTTGACCAATTTCCAAAGAGTCTCTAAGTCTTCTCTGTCAATATCCTAAAGCATCCTAATCATTGAAGAATATCTCTTAGAACTTCCATCTGCTCTTATCAATTGATAATGTACCAGTTATTTTTTAGTATTATTACCTCATCTTTAAGAAGCTTGTATTCAACAATCACTGGTGGTTTGGTAGCAAGTGGTATAGCATCAATTGCTATATCATCATCTTTGACTATCACCAGATGCTTTTTCAGCTCAGCTTCATCATCTATTTCAACTTCTTCATGCTCATTAGTCTCTTTATCATCCTTCATTCTTTGTCTCTTTGAAGATTCGTGTTGTTTCTCTTTCTGTGCTCTTTTCTTACCAAGTATCTTCTTTCTGCTGTCTTTAGCTTTCTCCTCACTACTTTCTGCCTTCTTTGACTTATCAGATTCTAGTTCATCCTCTGTACCTTTAGAACTTTCTTCTGTTCCCTTTTTGCTTTTAACTACCTTAGAATCCATAGGTATAAAAGTATTTACTCTTCTTATTTCATTATCAAACAACTTCTGGATCTCTTCATAACTCTTGCTCTTCAACTGATTATGTTTGTATCCACCTATGTTTTTAAGATAGGTAGACATTAGATTCCTCTTTTGAGCTTTAGTTGGTGGCTTTCTTCTTTTCTCTTCAGCTCTAAGTATTGCAAAGTGTTTCTTTCTTTTATTTATAAGCTCTATAAACAGTCTTGATCTTTCTTCAATAGTTATCTCTCATTGTTCTTCTGTTTGTAACCTCTGAGCTAACTCAAAATCTGCCTCCATCATAGCTTGTGTATTATCCCATGACTCAATCAAAGCTATGTTGGCTTCTTTTTCCTGTTTCCTTACAAGCCTTTCTTCTTCTATAAGTTTAGCCTCCAACTGAGCTTGAATATATCTTGCCAAAATCTTCATCCAGAGCAACTTGATCTTTCTTTAAGAGTTCTTTCATGCCAATCTTGATTTGCCTTACTTTTGTTTTTAATCTTTGAGAGAATGTGATTTCTTGTGAGTTACTGAATTCACGTGGCTCCTTGAACTACAACCAACCCCCTCTAGCCTTGGGGCTTATAGTTGTTTGTTGAGCAGCAGTAGTAACAACTTTAGTTTACTTCTTTGATTTGAATAATGTTCTGAGCCAAAGTTATTTCTTAATAGTTGTAGGAGCCAAACCATCATTGTTTCAAAAAAAAGGTGTTTTCTCCCAAAAAATCCCTTCCATTCTCTTTTCATATTGGCAAAGATTTTCTTTGTGTGATGAAGGGATTAACATAAATCTTCTTTGAGTGACATATCACCAAGCCTGTTAGATTAATGAAAAACTTGTAGAAATCGTAAAGAAACATCAGGAAATTTAACCCCTCCATCTTAAGTTTTACCATAAACAATCAAAATGTACTTAGACAGATTAAAATGTTGGTTGGTAGCCAAAGCAATAAAGATTAAGAAGCCTTTGTACTACTGATTCGTTCATGCAGTGGAATTGCACTAATCATTGGGTTAATGGTATGAATTAAGAACTTCCATTGTGGAGAAAAGAAAGCTTTATAAAATGTAAGCTTTTGAGAAGGTTTTTCATACCCCATCCTTGCCAGTTCTTCAAAAATTGTAGCAGTTGGCAAACAATCAGTACCTCCTGCATCTTCCAAGTGAAGATCACTTCTAATGCTTGTCTCCGTGATGATCACCTTCTTCTTACAATTAGGGCTTGTATCTAATGTTCACCTTCTTCTTGCAGTTGACTAGAACTGTTCAATGCAAGATGTGTAGATAGTAGGATTGACAGTCAATGCATAACGAATCTGATTAGCATTTAGAAAATCAATAATCTCATGAAACCCATCACTTTCAGCGGGTTTTTCCAAGAATGCAACCATGTTGTGAGTATCAGCAAAAGTTAGGGTTGACATTGTGTTGTGTTTTGATGATCAAAGATGAAATTGAGTTAGGGTTTATGGTTAGATAGTGTTTGAAATGATTGAAATCGAATAAAAGACATCAAATGAAAACCCTGAAATTGGGAAGGATTTTATAATCACCGCCTCAACACATTAACTGAAACTGGCAGCACTAAATTAGGCCTAGCAGCATTAACTTAAACTGACAGCACAATGTTATGCCTAACAGTAGTAAGTAACCCAATAACCTAAGACTAACAGCATTAAGTTTTAAGTTACCAGTACTAACTTCAATTTCTTTCAAAAAGGACTTATTCATCAATGATTCTTCTCATCAAGCTCTCTTTTTGTTTCAATATTATGCTCACAATATCTCTTAATTATTTTTTTGCTCACATAATCACTCATTTCTGTTTGTATTCACACATCTCTCTTTCTATTTTTAAACTCACTTTATCTCTTCATTTCTTTTGGCTCACACAAAATCACTCTTGATCTCTATAACAATCTTAAAGTCTTTGAGTCTGATGTTAAAGGCTCTACTGGATCATTTTCTAGTGCACAGAATGTCGCCTTTGTTTCTTCTAAAAGCACTAGCAGTACTGATGATGTTAGTACTGCTTATGGTGTTTCTACTTCTTCTGGCTATAACTCACAAAGGAAAACTCTTCATCATACACTGGTGAACTCATGTACTCTTTCTTTGCTAATCAATCTAGTGGTCTACAATTGGATCATAAGGATCTGGAGCAGCTTGATGAGTTTGATTTAGAATAGATGGACTTGAAATGGCAAGTAGACATGATTTCAATGAGATTGAAGAAGTTTTACAAGAAGATAGGTAGAAGGCTTCAGTTTGATGCCAAGGAACCAGTTGGCTTTGACAAGACCAAGGTTGAGTGCTTCAATTGCCATAACATAAGGAACTTTGCTAGAGAGTGCAGATCAAAAGGAATTAAGAAAGCAGAAGAAGAAATGCGAGAAACACTAGATATAGAGTAAAAGACAATGGGAGGAGACCTAGAAAATAGGAGGAACCTAAAGCTTTGGTAACTCTTGATGGGGAAGGTGTTAACTGGACTGGTCATACAGAGGATGAGCAAGAGAATTTTGCTTTGATGGCTTATAGCAATTCAGGCTCATACACTGAGGTAAAATCTTGTTCAAAAGAATGTGTGGAATCATATGCTAAACTTAAAAAATTATATGATAAACAAAGAGAACAACTTGGTGATGCTAGTATAGAAATTCAAGCCTATATTCAAGCTTTAAAAAAGGTAGATGCTCAATTAGTTGCTCATTAGAAAAATCAACTTTGGTATGAGAAAAAGATTAGATTTATGAAAATTGATTTAGATGATAAAACTGATGTGCTCACATATCATAAGAAACTATTAGCAGAAGCTGTAAAAGAAAAAGAAGAATTAAAAACCAAACTTGAGAATTTTCAAAGTTCTTCTAAAGGCCTTAGTAAACTGCTAAATAGTCAGATGAGTACTAGGGACAAATCTGGGCTTGGGTATGGAGATCAAGTACATAATGGTGTCTTAAGTTATGAAAATGAAGTTTTTCAAAGTGTATTTGACAGTAGGTCAAGTGATGTAGAAGATAGTCCTGTGCATGATAGATTTGCAAATGTTGAAGGCATGCATGCAGTTCCCCCTCCAATGACAGGAAATTACATGCCTCCAGGACCTGATAGAGAAGTAGATGATTCTATGTTCACATATGGTCCAAAACAGTCTAAAACTAGTGAATCTGATACTCAAACCAGTAATTTTGACTCTTGTGAGTCCAATTCTAGTGTAGAAACACTTGAATCTGTGCCTGAACCAGTTGTAGTTGAACCCAAAGTTGTTAGTCAACCTAAAGTTTGGTCTGATGCTCCTATCATTGAGGAGTATGAGTCAGACAGTGATGATGAATATGTGATTCAACCTTCAAAAGAACAGGAAAAACCTAGTTTTGCTTTTGTTAATACTGTTAAGCATGTAAAAACTCCTAGGGAAACTGTTAAAGAACAAAACACATATAGTCCAAGTCCTAAAGCTGACAAGAGAGACTGGAATGGTTTAATGTCCAAAAGGTTGGGTTTGGGATATGGGTTTACTAAAAAGGCATGTTTTGTATGTGGCAGTTTTAGTCATCTTATTAGAGATTGTGATTTTCATGAGAAAAGAATGGCTAAACAGGTTGAATTGAACAAAAAGAAGGGTAAGGGTACTGGTCAAGGGGAGAATAGACCAGTGTGGAACAATGTGCAAAGATTGAATCACCAAAACAAGTTTGTTCCAAAAGCAATACTAACTAAAACTGGCATATTTCTAGTTATTATTGCTAGACAAAATATCTCTAGTCAAGTAGCAACAACTAGTACTGCTAGGAAAGTTAATACTGCTGGACCTATTGTGAATGAAATCAGACCAGGAAATAATTTTTATAAGTCTCATTCACATACTATAAGGCCATTTAATAGAACAACAACACCAAAAGCTAATTTTTCAAATCAAAAACTTAATACTACTGAGGTCAAAGCAGTTAGTGCTGTTGGGGGTATAAGGGAAACTGCTGTTAAGCCCTCAGCAGGTTGTAATTGGAGACCCAAAAGACATTACTAGAACAAAGTCTCCAAATATAATAGTGGATCAAGTTTTAGTAAAAATGTTGATTTTAAAGATCCATTAGGCAGACCCAAGTCAGCAATAACTTGGGTCCCTAAAAGAAACTAATTTCTCTTATTTAATGTGCAGTCTGTGAAATGATTTTAGTTAGAAGATGGACTTTAGATGATATGATGATGATTTGGGGCTCATTATATTCATTTCTGAGGGATACATATGGTGTTGAGTTAGTTAGTGCTGCCAGTTTGATTAATACTGCCAGGCCAAAACTTTGTACTGCCCGGCTTGGTTGGTGCTGCTCAAAAGTGTTTAACAATGGTGTTGATGCTTGGATTGGGTCAAAGATGCAGTTTGGATTGGATTTGAGGGTACTAAATGGAAACTAACAAGTTAGTACTGCCAGGCAACGTTGGTGCTGCTAGGCATAAAGTTAGTGCTGCTAGGCAAAAGTTTGTGCTAGAAAAAGTTTATGCTGCTTGTTACTGTTACTACTGTTGGTGAGCATAACAGATGTTCATTAATTAATTATAACCGTTGAGATATTTCCGCCAACAACTTGCTTATAGGGGTCTATGACTTGAAAATTCTTGATCTTTTCTTCTATAATACTCTTTCTTTAAGATAAAGACTCAAGTTTATTCAGTCGGTCATCTCAAACCCTAAAGCACATCTTTATAAAATCTCAATTAACTCTTCCAAACCCTCAAATTCTCATAATCGAACATATCCCACACCTTACTCAACCTTTTCAACACATCTATGGCTGATTTGGAATTCGTCGATCAACACAATATGGTCGCGTGTTTAGAGAAAACAGGAGGAAATTCAGAATTTCATGAGATAGTGGACTTTCTTACATCAAGTTCGATACATCATGCTCTCACTGTAAGTCCTACTATCTATATTTCTTATATTGAACAGTTTTGGAACACTGCTAGTTCCCAAACAGTCAATGATGAGAAGCAAATTCATGCTACTGTTGATAGCAAGGCAGTAGTAGTAACAGAAGCATCCATAAGAAGTTCTCTTCTCCTTAATGATGTTGTTGGTACTGCTTGCCTAACAAATGAAGCTATTTTTCAAAACCTTGCATTGATGGGATATGAGGGTGAACTTAACAAACTAACTTTTCAAAAAGCCCTCTTTTCTCCTCAATGGAAGTATCTGATACATACCATCCTTCATTGCCTAAGTTCAAAATCTACAAGCTAGAATGAGTTTTCAACAAATATTGCTTCAACTGTTATATGTTTAGCAACAAATCACAAATTTAACTTCTCTAAACTTATTTGTGATGGTTTGTTGAGGAACTTGGATAATCCTAAAAAGAAATTTCTTATGTATTCAATATTTTTAATGGTGTTATTGAATAATCAAATTGAGCTTGGTGAACCTTTTAATGATGTTTATATTACACCAGCTCATACTCTGAAAGTTTTCTCAAACATGTCCAGGAAAGGTGTAAAGTTTTTAGGAAAAGTCACTCCACTCTTTGATTCTATGTTGGTGCCACACCAAGCACCTGAGGGTGAAGGTTCAGAACAACCCATTGAACCCCAACCAACACCCTTTCCTACTCAACCTAGGACATGAGACCAACCTCCTGTGACTGGCTCATCATCTAGCCATGACACTACCCAAGACTCTAGGGACTCTTTAGAGGGCACTATTGGGAGTAAAGGGGATCAGGTTCAGCCATCCCATGATAGTAATCTTTCAGGTGGTCCCACATCTGACAGAGCTAAGGGTGGCATGACCCTAGAGGAGTTATCTGTTATCTACATTAACTTGTCAAATAGGGTTCTTGCTTTGGAAGCCTTCAAGGATGCTCAGGCTGCAAAAATTATTAAATTAAAGACAAGAATCAAGAAGCTAACAAAGAAGAGTCACCCAGTAATCTCACACCATAGGGCATGGTTAAGGAGTGTGTCTAGGTTATCTATGAAGAGAAAGTTAGGAAGGAAGGAGTCTGTATCTAAACAGGGGAGGAAAAATGCCAAACCTAAACAACTTTGGATGACAGTACATTTGATGATCTTATGTGATTCATGGTTATGGACTATTGGACACGAGGTAACCAGTTATAAGGGGAGGCTAAATAAAGAGACCGAGGAGTTAAATGTAAAACATGATACAGAAGTCTTAGAAAAAGGAGGAAGCAATAAAGAACCAGTTAGTGCTGCTGGTAATACAGGAGTTAGTACTGTTGTACCAGAAGTTAGTATTGCTACTCCAATGACTCTTCCTACTACAACAAGTAGGTTTGAAGATAAAGATATCTTTCTTGCTGATGCTCTAGTAATGTTGAGTGACAAGACAAAGCTGAAAGGAGTGGCTATTAAAGAAGTTAAAGACTTTGATAGGCCTAAAAGATCTATCTTAACATTGAAGACACTTTCATCAGTAGACCCTAAAGATAAAGGTAAAGGGGTTTTAAAAGAATCACCAGTAAAGAAAGTTAAGAGAAGTGATTTGGATGCTGCTCAGGTTGCTAAAGATGCTGAAGTAGAAAGACTAGTATATGAAGAGGAACTAGCAGAATTGGAAAAGGAAAAGGAGGAAAGACAAAGACAAGAACAAGCATCCGTAGACTACATTGCAAATCTGTATGATGAAGTTCAATCCAAGATGGATGCTAGTGAAGAGTTAGCTGCTAGACTACAAATGGAAGAAAGAGAGATGTATACAGTTGAAGAAAGATCAAGATTGTTAGATGAATATTTTGAAAATAGGAAGAAACAGCTTGCAGTAGAGAGATTAGCAGCTATCAGGAATAAACCTCCAACAAGAACTCAAATGAGAAGCCTAATGATGACCTACCTTAAGCATACAGGTAGATATAAATATGCTTAGCTGAACAAAAAGACTCTTGAAGAGATTCAGGACCTATACATCAAGGAACAAGAAAGAGATGCATACTTTATGCCTATTGGGTCTGAGGAGGATGAAATAATGATTGAGAAGATGAATAAGAAAGCAGCTGGTGTAGATGAGGAGGAGGTTCTTGAAGAACCTGATAGTACTAAAGTTGAAGTCAAGCAAGAAGGAAATACAGAGAGTACCAAAAAAAGGCCAGGCAGAAGACTTAAGATGAAAGCTACAAAGAAGTCTAAAAGACAAAAGACAGGCTCTGATACCACTTGTAGATCCCAGACTTAATAGATCTTTCTAGCCTGTTAAGGGTGGTAGCCAATCTGGATAGATCCAAACTAACTACAAGAGAAACAATGACTATGAACAATATAAGCTATGCGGAAACTAACTTATATTGCTAAGAAGAACAATGAATAAAACAGAACTTTGATTACTATTAATCTGCTAGGTTACAGATTACTAACTATTAATATTTGTGAAACTTGCATATGAAACTTATATATATCTAGCTAGTGCCGTAGGGTTCCTTTTATACACCAAGGAAAACCCTAATGGGCTTACAAAACGTGTGAAGAGATAATGCATATCTATTCCTATAATAACTCATGCATATCTCCTAACAGTACTAACTATTATATGCTAGCAGTACTAACTTACTACTAACAGTACTAACTCTAACTGGCAGTACTAACAATGTACTGGCAGTACTAACTATTTATAACTAACAGTACTAACTACTTAGTCTATTTTCTTGAATCTTTAGCATTCTTCACCAGCAGCACTAAGTAGAACTGGCAGTAGTAACTTGTATAAGTAGCAGCACTAAGTTGTAAAAACTTCTGAAACCCAACAATCCTCCCCTAAACATAATGTTCACTTGTTAACCTTCATGTTTCTTCAGTTTAAGCTTTTTGAACACTCAGAGGATGTATCCAAACACACGGCTACTCTTTAATCTGCTTTTTGATGAACTTGAACTCTTTTGTTACTTTGTAAACTTGAAATTCTTTAGCTTCTAGACTTTGGCACCATCACAGCATCTCAGCAACTCAGCAACACAGCTACACCAACTATGTTGGCTTTGTAATTTTTGGCAAACTACCAGCCATAAATTGATTTGATATTTCTTTACCAGTAGCCGTTTGCTCTGGAATAGCCAATGCTTTATTGTAATAACATGGTGCATTTATAACCATATAGTTTTTGAGAAAACTACACTTATCAACGATTTGAGATGTCTTTACCAAAAGCCGTTTCTTTGGACTTAGCAACTCTTTACTGTGAAGCATGAGTGAGTTGATACCATATAGTTTTTTTGGCAAACAATCAGCCATAACGGATTTTTATAAGTCTTTACCATAAATCATTTGCTCTGGACAAGCCAGTTCTTATGTCTGTTAGACATGGTGAACTGATGACCATTTGTTGTGTGGTTATAAAACCAACACTTAAAGATCCTTCTCACTCCCATCATGGCTTCCAGATTCATCAATTTGCTTTTGGATGAATCTAAGTAAATAAAAAACAGCTTTACTTTCAAATTCAGCTATCAATCTTAAAGCCAACATCTTCTCAAAGTTCTTATTAAGTGCGATACCTTCTTCTGCTAGCATGTAAAACTCAGTTCCATCTTCTAGCACCAAGATATGAACTCCACAATTATCATAGAAATTCCAACTCTTAAGAATCCATTCCTCTTGGTTCTTCCAAAGATCATCTTCTGCATTTGCCTCAAACATAGTCCTTAAACTACCCCCAAAAGAATTAGATCAATTCCATTCTGGATTGATGTGTCAAATCTCTTCCATCACTAGACTATGTAACTCAATGAATCCAATCAAACAACCTTGAAACCATTCGTAAAAGTCTTGATATATCTTGAACTTCCATCAGCTCTAAAAACTCTGTAATAGTCATGAGGTTTTCCATATCTATCAGTATGATAAAAATTAGACTCCAAGTCAACAATTGGATACCTCTTGTCTAGAACTTCATAATTAATTTCTCCTTCTTCCATCAGGAACATCATCAGAAAAGCTTAGTTCTCTTCTTCTTCAAGATCAGAGGTCTGTCATTGCCTTTTAGACTTCTTTGTAGCTTTCATCTTAAGTCTTCTGCCTGGCCCTTTTGCGGTACTCTATGGTATTTCCTACCCCCCCCCCCCCCTCATGCTTGACTCAACTTTAGTACTGCAGGTTCTTACAAGAACCTCCTCCTCATTCTCCACAAGATGCTTTCTTATTCATCTTCTTAATCATTTTCCCTTTCCCATCCTTTTTAGACACAATAGCACAAAGTCTTCAGCTCTTTCTGTTCCTTATGTATAAGGGCCTGAATCTCCTCAAGAGTCCTTTTGTTTAGTGAGCAAGTTTTATATCTACCTGTATGCTTAAGTAGTCATCCATTAGGCTTCTCAGTTGAGTTCTTGTTGTAGGTTTGTTCCCTGATAAGCTGCTGATCTCTCGCTGCAAGCTGTTTTCTTCCCTATTTTCAAAATATTCAGCTAACAACCTTGATCTTTCTTCAACTGTATACATCTCTCTTTCTTCCATTTGTAGTCTAGCATCACAGATTTTCATTAATTAATTATAACCGTGGAGATATTTCCGCCAACAACTTGCTTATAGGGGTCTATGACTTGAAATTTTTTGATATTTTCTTCTATAATACTCTTTCTTTAAGATAAAGACTCAAGTTTATTCAGTCGGTCATCTCAAACCCTAAAGCACATCTTTATAAAATCTCAATTAACTCTTCCAAACCCTCAAATTCTCATAATCAAACATATCCCACACCTTACTTAACCTTTTTAACATATCCATGGCTGATTTGGAATTCGACGATCAACACAATATGGTCGCGTGTTTAGAGAAAACAGGAGGAAATTCAGGATTTTATGAGATAGTGGACTTTCTTACATCAAGTTCGATGCATCATGCTCTCACTGTAAGTCTTACTATCTATCTTTCTTATATTGAATAGTTTTAGAACACTGCTAGTTCTGAAACAATCAATGATGAGAAGCAAATTCATGCTACTATTGATAGCAAGGCAGTAGTAGTAACAGAAGCATCCATAAGAAGTTCTTTTCTCCTTAATGATGCTGTTGGTACTGCTTACCTAACAAATGAATCTATTTTTCAAAATCTTACATTGATGGGATATGAGGGTGAACTTAACAAACTAACTTTTCAAAAAGCCCTCTTTTCTCCTCAATGAAAGTATCTGATACATACCATCCTTTATTGCCTAAGTTCAAAATCTACAAGCTGGAATAAGTTTTCACCAAATATTGCTTCAGCTATTATATGTTTGGCAACAAGTCAAAAGTTTAACTTTTCTAAACTTATTTTTGATGGTATGTTGAGGAACTTGGATAATCCTAAAAAGAAATTTCTTATGTATCCAAGATTTTTAATGGTGTTCTTGAGTAATCAAATTGAGCTTGGTGAACATTTTAATGATGTTTATATTACACCAGCTCATACTCTGAAAGTTTTCTCAAACATGTCTAGGAAAGGTGTAAAGTTTTCAGGAAAAGTCACTCCACTCTTTGATTCTATGTTGGTGCCACACCAAGCACCTGAGGGTGACGGTTTAACACAACCCACTGAACCCCAACCAACACCTTCTCCTACTCAACCTAGTACAGGAGACCAACCCCCTGTGACTGACTCATCATCTAGCCATGACACTACCCAAGACTCTAGGGACTCTTTAGAGGGCACTAATAGGAGTGAAGGGGATCAGGTTCAACCATCCCATCTTTTAGGTGGTCCCCCATCTGATAGAGCTAAGGGTGGCATGACCCTAAAGGAGTTATCTATTCTTTGCACTAACTTGTCAAATAGGGTTCTTACTTTGGAAGCCTCCAAGGATGCTCAGGCTGCAGAAATTGTTAAATTAAAGGCAAGAATCAAGAAGCTGAAAAAGAAGAGTCAACCAGTAATCTCACACCATAAGGCATGGTTAAGGAGTATGTCTGGGTTATCTATGAAGAGAAAGTTGGGAATGAAGGAGTCTGTATCCAAACAGGAGAGGAAAAATGCCAAACCTGGACCAACTTTGGATGACAGTACATTTGATGATCTTGATGCTGATCATGGTATGGACTATATGGACACAGAGGAACCAGTGAATGAGGGGAGGCTAAGTAAAGAGATTGAGGAGTTAAATGTGACACATGATACAGAAGTCTTAGAAAAAGGAGGAAGTAATAAAGAACCAGTTAGTGCTGCTGGTAATACAGGAGTTAGTACTGCTATACCAGAAGTTAGTACTGCTACTCCAATGACTCCTCCTACTACAACAAGTGTGTTTGAAGACGAAGATATCTTTCTTGTTGATGCTCTGGTGATGCTGAGTGACAAGACAAAGCTGAAAGGAGTGGCTATTAAAGAAGTTAAAGAATCTGATAGGCTTGAAAGATCTATCTTAACATTGAAGCCAGTTCCATCAATAGACCCTAAAGACAAAGGTAAAGGGGTTTTAAAAGAATCACTAGTAAAAAAAGTTAAGAGAAGTGATTTGGATGCTGCTCAGATTGCAAAAGATGTTGAAGTAGCAAGACTAGTATATGAAGAGGAACTAGCAGAATTGGAAAAGGAAAAGGAGGAACGACAGAGACAAGAATAAGCATTTGTGGACTACATTGCAAATTTGTATGATGAAGTTCAAGCCAAGATGGATGCTAGTGAAGAGTTAGCTGCTAGACTACAAATGGAAGAAAGAGAGACGTATACAGTTGAAGAAAGATTAAGGTTGTTAGCTAAATATTTTGAAAACAGGAAGAAACAGCTAGCAGCAGAGAGATCAGCAGCTATCAGGAATAAACCTCCAACAAGAACTCAACTGAGAAGCCTAATGATGACCTACCTTAAGCATACAGGTAGATATAAACATGCTCAACTGAACAAAATGACTCTTAAAGAGATTCAGGCCTTATACATCAAGGAACAAGAAAGTGCTACAAACTTTGTGCCTATTAGGTATGAGAAGGATGAAAGGATAATTGAGAAGATGAATAAGAAAGCAGCTGGTATAGATGAGGAGGAGGTTCTTGAAGAACCTGACAGTACTGAAGTTAAAGTCAAGCAAGAAGGAAATACAGAGAGTACCAGAAAAAGACTAGGCAGAAGACTTAAGATGAAAGCTACAAAGAAGTCTAATAGGGAAAAAGACAGACTCTGATCTTGAAGAGGAAGAGCAACTAAAAGCTTTTTGATGATAGTTCCTGATGAAGAAGGATAAATTAATTATGAAATTCTAGACAAGAGGTATCCAATTATTGACATGGAGTCTAAATTTTATCATACTGATAGATATGGAAAACCTCATGACTATTATAGAGTTTTTAGAGCTGATGGAAGTTCAAGATATATCAAGACTTTCATTGAAATGGTTTCAAGGTTTGATAGATTAGACTTCATTGAGTTACATGCCAAAAGTTCAATATAGACCCAACATTTGTCATAGACCCAATGAACCAATCATAGCCATTCATTTTTTTCATCAAAAATAAAAAAACCCACTTTCCACCTTTTTTTAAAAATTAAATATCTCACACACCGTTAATCGTTACGCAAAACAAAACATACCATCGCGACAAGAATTAAATTGTCTTTCTATAGAGGGGCGACACTATATACTTTCGACGAATTTTTTTTTATGATTTTATGAAGTCATATACGATTTTATGAAATCATATATGATCTGTTATACGAATCATATATGATTCGTTATACGAATCATATATGATTTTCGCAATTCGTGACTGAAAAAAAAATCAAAAAAAAATTCCTCGAAAGTATATCGTGTCACCCGTCTACTGAAAGATAAAAAAATACTCGTCGCGATGGTGTATTTTTTGTCGTGTGACGATTTACCGTTTGTAAGATATTTTATTTTTAAAAAAGAGGTGGAAAATGAGTTTTTTTATTTTTGATGAAAAAATGAATTGTCAGGATTGGTTCATTGGGTCTATGACAAATGTTGGGTCTACATTGATCTTAACTCTGAGTTACATAGTCTAGTGATGAAGAGATTTGAAACATCAACTCTAGAAGGAATTGATCTAATTCTTTGGGGTAGTTTAAGGACTATGTTTGAGGCAAATGCAGAAGATGATCTTTGGAAGAACCAAGAGGAATCGATTCTTAGGAGTTGGAATTTCTATGATAACCGTGGAGTTTATATCTTGGTACTAGAAGATGGAACTGTGTTTTACATGCTAGCAGAAAGAAGGTATCCACTTACAAAGGAAACTCTTGAGAGTATGTTGGCTTTGAGATTAATAACTGAATCTGAAAGTGAAGTTGTTTTTTATTTACTTAGATTCAATCAAAAGCAAATTAATGAATCTAAAAGCCATGATGAGAGTGAGAAGGATCTTTAAGTGTTGGTTTTATAACCACACAACAAATGGTCATCAGTTCACCATGTCTAACAGACATCAAGAACTGGATAGTCCAGAGCAAACGGCTTTTGGTAAAGACTTCTCAAATTCGTTAATGGCTTATAGTTTGCCAAAAACTATATGGTAATCAACTCACCATGCTTCACAGTAAAGAGTTGGCTAGTCCAAAGCAAACAACTCTTGGTAAACACGTCTCAAATCCGTTGATAGTTGACCGTTTACTCAAAACTATATGGTTATCAATGCACTATGTTATTGCAATGAAGCATTGGCTATTCCAGAGCAAACGGATACTGGTAAAGAAATATCAAATTCATTTATGGCTAGTAGTTTGCCAAAAACTACAAAGCCAACTTAGTTGGTGTAGCTGTGTTGTTGAGTTACTGAGATGCTGTGATGGTGCCAAAGACTAGAAGTTAAAGAATTTCAAGTTTACAAAGTAACAAAAGTGTTCAAAAAGAAGATTAAAGAGTAGCAGTGTGTTTGGATACATCCTCCTAGTGTTTAAAAAGCTCAAACTGAAGAAACATGAAGGTTAACAAGTTGTAGGTCCTTGGTTTTGGATCTATACAGCCTTTGTAAGACAATAGTTAACTTGAATAAATCCAAATCAACTATGTGAGAGACACTGACTATGAATACAAAGTGTTAATGCGGAATCTTTACACAAGTATTAAGAAGAACACGATATAATACTAACTTCGTATATTGCTATTGATTTCTATTAGGCTTGGATGCCTAAACACTATGCCGTAGGGTTCCTTTTATACACTAAGGGAACCCTAATAGGCTTTACAAACGTGTGAAAGGATAATACATATCCTTTCCTAAGATATCTCCTAAGATATCTCTAAGATAACTATTATCACTATTCTGTTACATAAATAGACTTAACTAAATACGACCAGTACTAACTATAGTACTGCCACTCTACCAGTACTAAGTATAGTACTGCCAGACTTAACTTAGTACTTGACAGAACTAACTAATACTACCAAACTTAACTGTTATACTACCATTATTAAGTCTTTTACAATATATTTCCCAACACAAGTGAACATCATGTTTAGGGGATGATTGTTGGGTTTCAAAGGTTAATATATTTAGTGCTGCTACTTATACAAGTTACTACTGCCAGTTCTACTTAGTGCTGCTGGTAAAGAATGCTAAAGATTCAAGAAAATAGACTAAGTAGTTAGTACAGTTAGTTATAAATAGTTAGCACTGCTAGTACATTGTTAGTACTGCCGGTATAGTTAGTGTTGTTAGTAGTAAGTTAGTACTGCTAGCATATATTAGTTAGTACTGTTAGGAGATATGCGTGAGTTATTATAGGAATAGATATGCATTATCTCTTCGCACGTTTTGTAAGCCCATTAGGGTTTTCCTTGGTGTATAAAAGGAACCCTACGGCACTAGTTGGATTTACACAATAAGAGATAAGGTTTCATATACAAGTTTCAAAAATATTAATAGTTAGTAATCTGTAACCTAGCAGATTAATAGTAATCAAAGTTCTGTTTTATTCATTGTTCTTTTTAGAAATATAAGTTAGTTTCCGCATAGCTTATATTGTTCATAGTCATTGTTTCTCTTGTAGTTAGTTTGGATCTATCTAGATTGGCTACCATCCTTAACAGGCTAGAAAGATCTATTAAGTTTGGGATCTACAATGGAGGAGTCTACAGGGATACAAAGTGATTGTTTGGAAGCTGTTTGATTCTTGTGGAGTGCACTTTGTGAGATTTAAAAATCTACACATCTTTATGTTAGTTGAGAAGAGATATCCCCTTACACCAATAACAATCACAAACATGCTCAACAAGAAGCTTCAAGCTGATCATTGGAATGAGATGTGTTATCAACTATTAAAGCTCATGACAAAGCAGGGAAAAGGTAAATGAAGTGTTTGAATGCATCCTCCTGATAGTGATGAAGACTTTTAATGAAGAAACTTGAAGATTCAGAAGATGAACATCAAGTTTAGGGGAGGATTGTTGGGATTTAAAGACTTCAAGATGATTCTTAGAGTTAATACTGCTCAGGTATACTTTGTACTGTTGGTGATACTAATGAAAGTTATGCTAAGTAGTTAGTACTGGTAGTATAAAGTTACTACTGCTAGTTACTACTGTTAGTATATATTAGTATTGTTAGTACAAAAGTTAGTACTGCTAGTATATATTAGTACTGCTAGAGTAAATTTACAACTGCTAGCATAAAGTTAGTACTGCTAGTGTAACTTAGTACTGTTGATGAAGAATAAAGAAAATACTCTAAGTACTTACTACTGCTTTTGCTCAGTTAGTGCTGCTAGTTCAAAAGTTATTGCTGCTGGTTTAAACTGCTAAAAGATTACAACTGCTTGGAAAAGTTTCTACTGTCAGATGGATTAAGACAAGAGAAAGGATTGGAGAACAAGAATACTTACGAAGATAAGTATTGAGTTATTTTGTAAAAGATATGTATTAGTTATTTGTTTAAAAGATCATGATAACTTAGGAAAGTATTGTAAGCCTTGTAAGACACGTTGGTGTATAAAAGGAGGTCCTAGGGTATATAATTCAATGTACCAAAACAAGTCATTGTCATAGCTTCAAGGTTGTAAACCCTAATACTTTTGAGTATTCGTATTTAATATATTGAGGCTGAAAGTTTGATAAACTATTTGTCTTTGATTGTTTTACTATTTTATTGTTCTTCTTAGTATTACAAACTAGATTCCGCATAGTTTGTGATATTCTCAATCTTAGCTTCTACCATAGTTATCTTGGATCTATCCAATACAACTAAACCTTACATCAAGCTAAGGAGTTTAAGATCTGTTCATTGGGATCAACTGCCGAAAAGACCCTCGAGCAAGCTGAGCACGGCTTTGGAATAGATAATAAGGGAACACCCAACTGATAGCATAACACACACCGGTAAGTCCTACCATTCATAGTTTGTCCCAGCCCAGAGATTGGGACCACCCTAAGCCATTCGGAAGTACGATCCTCCATTTAAGACTTTCATAAAGCCATTTGTCGAGTAGATAGGGAAAAAGTAGATTTGGCCGTTTGAGTAACACGTGTGAAATATATATCTGCCAGTTTCTTCATGAGTTTGGGGGCAACAACCTCACTTGAATTACCCGAAAGATCAATCTCCATTTTTGCATTAAAAGCACTCAAGGCATTATCAAAAGAAGATCCAGAATTATAATATCAGAATGTCGGAGGAGTTTAGATAGCAAACCAGCAGATTGGAGTTTAGACACAAGAAATGCATAGTTCAAAACATCACTTGCAGAGTAGACATCAAGCCCCCCAAATGCAAAAGGTAAGTGGAGAATCTCTACTGCCAATCACCAAATCTAGGGCCATAAGTAGTGACAATACTCTCTAAAGCAGAATGAAGAGCCGCATCAAAAGAAACTGAGCCGGCTCAAAGACCCGGGGAGGACATGTGCGCATATCAAAATATAGTTTGGATATACCAGCATAAGGACGTAGGAGCAGCAACTTGCATTGACGGTCATTAATCTTACCAACAACATCCATAAGCTCAATGGATTTGGCAACCCTCTTCATCACAAGCTCAATACTAAAATCAAAATCCACAGTGGCAGGCCCACCTAGTAATTTAACACCATGCAAGGGTCGGACAATATTAGGCGGGAAAACACCCGCAAACCTACTTCTCGGGTCCTTCTTTGGCCAAAAAACCTCAGTTTTATCAACATTTAGATGCAAACCCCGACAAGGTCCATCCTTCATAACCTTCCTCGCAATCAAAGTATCTCTAATAATAATGCCATTATCCAAATACCAAGCCTGAAGGGATAGGTTAAAGGAGTCTCTAATCTTACATACTAAAGGATGTAACACTAGGGCAAAAAGTAAAGGTCCAAGAGGATCACCTTGTTGCACACCCTGGTACAACCTTAGAGTGTGTTCCTTATAATATAAATCTAGCTGGGTTGGAGTTGCAAAATTCAACTTTACGTGAAATAGTAGGGCATCGAATGCGAACTTCATGTAGCATAACCTCGCGACCCGCCAAATTAAATGCATTTTTGAAATCCACCAACAACATCAAAAGGCCCACCACCCGACGGTCCTCAATCAATCGATTTACTACATGAAGTATAACATCCCCTCCTCCAGATACCCCAACACCGAATTGTAAATCATTTTAATAACCATCCAAAGAATGGCCAATCATAGCAACACTAACAAATTATGATTATAACAAATTAGTTATTATTATTATTATTATTACTATTATAATTATTATTATTATTGTTGTTGTTGTTATATTTAATTTTATTTATTAATATTAATATTTATTATTATTATTGTTATATTTAATATTATATTATTATTAGTATTATATTATTTAATTATTATTATTTATTTATTATATTATTATTATTATTTTTTCATATATATTATTTTTTTATATAATTGAATTATGTTTAATTTATTATTTAACAATAATATTATTATTATTTATATTATTTTAATTATTGTTTTATTAATTTTTTAAGTTATAAAATAAATTGAATTACATTACGTCGCGAGTCAACTAACATCGACAGATTTAATCAATTACAATTACAACACATTATAATTACAACACATTCTAATTCTTTGATCTACAATTACATCAAATAACAATTCTTTTTTAAAATTATAATTTCTTCAAAAACATTTTGTGAACCAAACGCCCGCTTAACATTTGATTGAAAACTCCTTTAATTACTACACACAGATGATACAACAAAAGGGAGTGTATGTCATTGTTTTCACGTGCAATTGTGCATAATCATAAAAGCAATATATGAGAGTCCAAAGATTATGATTAAAACAAAGGTAAATGATGTTCTTTGCGCCTTCAAAATGCATACATAATTCGGTTGCAACATATGTCAGTGATAGGTTTAGAAAGAATGTATAGTTATTTAAGCCTTAATTATGTATCTTCTCTTAGTATTTTAGGATTGAAATTATTATTTAAGGGTTCGACAAATTCCCATACAAGGTACATATGTATGAATTTTGTTTTGTCGACATGAAAATGCAAACATAAATAGAGTTGAAATCAAATTCCCATGCAAGGTAGATTACATAAACGAGGCATTCAGACCCGTGCGATGCACACGGGTTGTATATAGTTGTTGAGTGCTTGTGTTTTGAGTTAACGAAAGGTGTGTAGTAAAAAGAGAGGTACCTTAGTGCAGTAAAGAGTTATCTAGTAATTGTCATTAACAAAGAGCCTTTGTCATCTATTTGGCACTACAATATTAAGCGTTTAAAAATCACAAACAACAACAATGAATAATACAATTCCAATAGTGCAATTTGGCCAATTTGTGGCTGATAGTGACCTAAGATTCTGATCAAACAATAACTCAGTTCAAAAGCATGGAAGGCCGCAGAACTATATATGTAATCTGCATATTGTAGTTTCTATAGTTGAACTAAACTGCTACAACGCATGCTATTCCATCCCACTTATAGCCAAAGCCCCGACACTTGTAATACTTTGTTGCGTCTGACATTAACAGATTTATCCATGTTGAAGTACGACTTACCAATAGTAGTGACAATCGATAAAACTTCAACAATATGTAGCTTGTACAATATGGTTGTTTTCCCTGCTACATATTGAAATGAATATCAGTATTGCATTACGATGATACTAAACTAACATTGAATAGTATATTTAAAACAGGGTATTAACCTTCAATGTACTTTCCACATATGTGTACCTACTAAAGGTCAAGATTTGCTGCAATGTTAAATTAGTACATGAGCTACAGATTGAAGCGGCAAAACATGCCTGAAATATTTAGCAATACCACATTCTAAAGTCACAACAACAATGGCTTTCCGATATAAGTAAGTAAAAAAAGGTATTTATCTAACTACAACATAAGGATTATCGGTTTCATGAGAATTAACAGCTTTTTTGTAAATTCTCATGGTATTCTATTTTGCCTTTGTTTTTTAAATCCTTAAATAAAAGCATATTCCTAAATCGATAAAAAGATGATGGGTTATATGCGAATGCTATACAAATTTGAAGAACCTTTGTGTTTTTGGTGCTGGTGTTTGACTTTTTTTCAATCTTTATTCTCTTTACATTTAGTTGTTGACTTGTTTTGACCTCAAGTAAATGTGACCCCACACTTGATGATTTCCTTTTGTATCGACAACTCAAAAAATACAAAGAATTAGAAAGACACTAACTTTATGAAAAAGAAAGCACATAATTAAAGGAAGCATGAATTCTTGCCTTTTATCCGAGCTTTTAACCGGTTGGTTTAAACTTAAACTTGGTTTCCCTGTTAGTTAAAAACTCAAATTGACTATACTGTTTACTATATAATCACAGATTGTAAAAGTTTAAGGAGCATTATATGATACCTGGAAATTGAGATAAAAATCTTATTCCTTATGAGTAAACATTAGTAGTTACTTTTCCAGCATTACTGTTAAACACAAAGTATGAGCTTTATCAACAATTAATAAGTTTATGACTCTTTTATAGCATACTTCATTTTGTGGGGCCCATCTTTATTTAGCAACTTTCAGGATTATCAATCGGTTGTGTATCCCATACCAAAATATCAGGGGATTCTCTAGAATAGTTTTACAAATTTACACATCCATGAAACGTATGCACTAAGAAACACCCAGTTTCACCCGCTGGCTGGTTTACTGGTGACATCAAATTGTATCTATATTTCTATATCGAATATCTTTGTTTATTAAATTGTTTCTGGTTCTGTTTTATAGAGTAAATTGCAAAAATCGTCCCTAAGGTTTTGCCAAATTGCATGTTTCATCCCAAATAGTTTGAAAGTGTTCAGAATGGTCAAAGGGCACCCAAAAGGTCTCATAAAACTAATACTAGGTGATTTACCTATTAATAGTTCATAAGGTGTCTTGTTTTATGGTTTGGTCACTAATACCCTATTCAGTACATAGCAAGCAGTATTAACTGCCTCTGCCCAAAATGGGATAGGTAAAAGTGAGTCTGCTAACATAGTTCTAGTTGCCTTAATTAGGGTCTTGTTTTTCCTTTCTGCAACACCATTCTGCTGTGAAGTTCTAGCTACACTAAACTCCCTCTTGATTCCTTTCTTAGCACATAATTCATTCATATAATAGTTCTTAAATTCTATCCCATGATCACATCTAATGATTTTAACTTTGTGGTTTAGTTGGTTTTCTAGGCCTATGATAAAAGTAAAAAGGGTCTCACTAGTTTCATCCTTAGTACCTATAAAAAAATACCCAGCTAAATCTGCTAAAATCATCAGTTACTACTAAATAATATCTTTTCTTATTAATACTGTGTACTGAGACAGGTCCAAACACGTCCATATGAAGTAATTCTAAGGGCTTTCTGATGGTCCTTTCTAACTTAGCCTTACAGGAGGCCTTATGTTGCTTACCCTTTTTGCATGCATCACAAGTATGGTCATTCACAAAAACTTTAGAAGGTAGACCTCTAACTAGGTTTCCCTTAAGAAGTTTATTCATATTGTTGAAATTCACATGACCTAATCTCCTGTGCCATAATTTAGATTCATCAGTTGTTGCATTTGCATATAAACAAGTTAAACCTCCAGAAGGAACAATGTTCTTTAAATCTAAGATGTATACATCATCCTTTCTAGGAGCTCTAAGTACAGCTTAACTTTTATCAAGAAGTTTAAAGCTGGGAGATAGGATGAGGCATTCAGTGTCAGTAAAGAGGACACTATTTTTCTTATCACACATTTATGAGATAGAGAAAAAATTAAACTTTAGATCATCTACAAAATAGACATCATCAAAATCTAAATTAGCAGTTTTTATTTTACCTCTACTTGTTATTTTACCTCCTTTTCGATCACTTCCAAAAGCCACAAAGCCTCCATTATAATCCTTATAGTCTGATAGATAAGCTTTGTTGCCAGTCATATGGCTAGAGCAACCACTATCCACTACTGCATGATCCTGTAACACGATCTCTAGATTACCCTACACAAAAATAAGAAAATTAGTGTCACTTAGGGACCCAAGCCATTACAGACGTGGAAATCCCTTTTGGGTCAACATACTCAACCTTCTTGAGCATGAATGATCCACTGTCTTTGGACACATGATCCAGGTATTCTCCTTTAGGCCTCGAAACCCATTTTGATCTTTTAAGGTCAGTATTCAGCTTACCCTTACCAGTATGAACTACTGTTCTTATCCCTGCAGTAGTCATATTTTTAACCCTAATAGTTTTAACATTTTGTTTTAATTCTTTAGGTCTAAAGGCTGGTTTTGTGTAGCCATACCTCTTAATATGTAAACATGAACCTCTTGGTCTTATATTGTCCATTCTGAGGTAAATGGGTCTAGAAGCATAAACATGTCTAGCAGTACTAATACTTGGCCTAGCAGTACAAATAGGCCTAGCAGTACTAACACTTGGCCTAGCAGTACAAATAGGCCTAGCAGTATTAATAAATCCTGTTCTTGTTAGTACTCCTGATGGGACAAAGGTCTTACTTAAATGTGGATATTTTGAAAAGTTCTAATGATTAACTCTTTTGGTATTATCCCATACTGGTTTGCCCACCCTTTGTCCACTATTAACCCATTTTTCAACTTAGACTCTTGACTCCTTTTGTCATGGAAATTACAGTCTTTAATCAAATAGTTAGTACTTTTACAAACAAAACAAGCTTTTACTTTCCTAGAACCAATTCCTTGTTTCCTAGAATTTTGACCACTTTTATCATCTCTAGTCTTAACTGTTTGAGTCTCAGGTCTAACTATTTGTACTTCAGATTCTTCTTCCTCATCATCTGAGTGCCAATCCTCAATGATAACTGTATTTCTGTTAATCTTAGGATTAGACACAACTGACTCACTAGGTGACTTAGGCTTTTCATCATTTGTTTGATCTGCAGTCTTACTGGTTTTAGTATTTAACTCAGATATTTGTGATTCAATGATTTTGGTTCTTATAGCATATTCATCTAACCCAGCAAAAGATATGTCAGCTCTTAGGGTTAAGAAGTTCCCTGTAATATGAGGGGGAACAGCTTTATACCCCTCTGCTTGAGAAGACATATCATTAGCTGGTGTGGAATCTTCATCACTAGATCTGCTATCAAAAAACACTAAAACTATTCTTACTATCAGTTTCATGATTGCTACTCAAATCATTTAATTTTGTGCTATATCCTAAACTAGTTTTATCTCTAGCACTCATTTGACTGTTAAGTATTTCACCAAGATTCTTGGATGAATCTTCCTATTTAGCAATCTTCTCTTTTAACTCATCTCTTTCATTAACTACCTTTTCTAATTCTAGAGTTAAGTTGTTTACTTTTATTTCTCTACATTTAAGCTCATAATTCTGAAATTCGTATTTCTCTCCTCAAGCCAACTCATTCTTTTCATGCCTAAGAATCCTAGATTCTAATGACTCTAAGGCTATTTCATAACCTCTAATTTCTAGTTTAGCTTTGTTATGTTTTTCTCTCTCAGTATCATAGTTCTTTTGAAGACATTTAAATGATTCAATACATTGTTTAGAACATTTTCGTACCTCACTATTAGAAGAACTTGATGAATTTAATGAAGAGATTGCCATCAAAGCATAGTTGACTGGTTCTACTTCAAAATCATTACTCCAGTCATAGCCTCCTAGACCATCTTGAGCCACTAGTGCCTGAGATGAAGATTCAGTTGTTTGTGCATTGTTCCTGCCATTGTCACCAAAAGATCTTCTTCCTTAATTTCTTCTAGATCTACATTCTCTAGCAAAATGCCCTTTTCTATGACAGTTGTAGCACTCAATCTTTGACTTATTAAGAGAAATAGGTTGTTTTTCTTTGAAGTCCATATTCCTTCTTGTCCTTTGAATGAACTTCTTTACTCTGACATTTAACATAGCCACCTGCCATTGAAGATCTAGTTCCTCTAAGTCATCTCCATCCATCTGCTAAAAATCCTCATTCTTGATTTTAGAACAGGTTGTTGGTTTAGCAAGAAAAGAGTAAGCTATATCATGAGCAGATGGAGTAGTTGGAACTTGATTAATTCCACCAGCAGCACTAACCCCAAAATCTCCATTGACAATACTAACTTCATTAGTACTATTGGTATTCTCAGAGGAAAGAAAAGCTAAGTTCTGAGTATTTGATGAGGAAGTTGAAGACTTTTTCATCTCTTCTTCATAAACCCTAAGGTTGTTGTATAGGTCATCAATATCAATCCCATCAATATCTGGCTTATTTCTCATGATTAGTGCTATTTGACTCCATGAAGGAGGAAGACTTCTTAAAAACTTCTAATTAATGTCTTCCTTTGATACATAGGCTCCATGAATTTCCAGTTGACTTATGAGTTTTTGAAATCTATCATAAGCCTTATCCAAAGTTTTATTAGATGCAGTAACAAAATTTTCAAACTAATTTTTCAAAACATTCTTTTGCATCTTTTTGTATTCCTCATTACCTCTAAATCTAGATTTTATTGTAGCCCACAAAGATTTAACATCAGGAACATTATGGAACTTGAGGAGGTACTCATCAGGTATTGCTAAGAGCAAGATGCTCTTAACTCTTTGTTGATTTCTTCTAGCAGACAACTGTTTTGCAGTCTTAGGAACAGGAGGACTAGATTGTTCTCCTGAAGGTGCAACCTCATCTTCCAGATCTCCATTGACAATAATATCCCACAGATTATGATCTGTGTGACAAATATATTGTCTTATCCTCATACTCTAGATATCGTATTCTCCCTTTTTAATGATAGGGATCTTTATAGCAGTGATTGTTGGTGGAGGAGTATCTTGATCTGCCATCTCTTTGATTTGTAGTAGTTTTGATTCAAAAAGGAGTTCTTCTTTTTCAAAGTTTCCTCACAGGCTCTGATACCACTTGTAGGATCTATTTGCTTAATGAATCTTAACCTTTAGCTTGTAAAGGGTTTGTTTCCTTAGATAAATATAAAGTAACAATGATGAAACAATGATTAATCACTATTGATCACGCGGAATTTAATCAATAATGTAAAGAAGAACACAATGGAATTTATCAAAACACTTTTATATTGAACTTTGAATCTGCCTAGGTTACAGATTACAAACTATGAATACTATTTGATCTCTATGATTTTTTATAGAACTATATCTACTAACTATGCCAAGGGTTCCTTTTATAGACCAAGGAAACCCTAATGGGCTTTACAAAACGCATATAAAGATAATGCATATCCTTTCCTAAGATATCTCATGCATATCTTTAACTCTAACTAACTTCTGCGTAAGCAGACTTAACTATTACATAAATAGTATTAACTATTTAATACTGCCAGTACTAACTATGATAATCCTTCTACCAGTACTAACTATGATACTAGCAGAACTAACTATAATACACTAACAAAATTAAGTCTGTTTATACAAAAATCCTAACAGTATCAGAGCTTGTAGAGAAACTCTGAGTAAGAAGAACCAAAACACATCAGTTATAAACCTTTACCTTTCAGATCTATTCAATGGCAGGATCAGATGATGAAAATCTACAACCAACAAACACCAACACAACAAGCCCCTTATACTGTGTCAACCATTAAACTCCTTATTCTGAAGAAAGGTGAGTATGACATTTGGGCCATGAAAATAGAACATTACTTGAGCCATACAGACTATCCTATATGGGAAGTCATACAAAAAGGAAATGGTCCTGTAAATGTCTTAACAGATACAAATGGAGTAATAAAGGTTCTGCCTCCTAAAACTGTTGAAGAAATTTTAGCCAGAGAAAGAGAAAGAAAAGCAAGGACCACTTTGCTTATGGCTTTACTAGAAGACCATTTAGCAAAATTTCACAAGATGACTAATGCTAAAGAGATGTGGGATGCTATCAAATCCGGATTTGGTGGCAATGATGAATCAAAGAAGATGCAGAAATACATTTTAAAGCAACAGTTTGAAGGCTTTTCTATATCCAACTCAGAAGAACTGCACAAAGGTTATGACAGGTTTTAGAGTCTTCTGAGTCAACTTGAGATTCATGGTGCAGGTGTCTCCACTAAAGATGATAATCAGAAGTTCCTTAGGTCTTTACCTTCTTCCTGGTCCCATGTATCCTTAGTCATGAGGACCAAACCAGGAGTGGACAGTCTTAGTTTTGATGATCTCTATAACAATCTTAGAGTCTTTGAGTCTAATGTTAAAGGCTCTACCGGATCATCTTCTAGTATACAGAATGTCACCTTTGTTTCTTTTGAAAGCACTAGCAGTACTAATGATGTTAGTACTGCTTATGGTGTTTCTACTTCTTCTGGCTACAACTCACAAAGGGAAAACTCTTCATCATACACTAATGAACTCATGTACTCTTTTTTTGCTAATCATTCCATTGGTCCACAATTGGATCATGAAGATCTGGAGCAGCTTGATGAGTTTGATTTAGAAGAGATGGACTTGAAATGGCAAGTAGCCATGATTTTAATGAGAGTGAAGAAGTTTTATAAGAGGACAGGTAGAAGGCTGCAGTTTGATGCCAAGGAACCAGTTGGCTTTGACAAGACCAAATTTGAGTGCTTTAATTGCCATAAAACAGGGCACTTTACTAGAGAGTGCAGATCAAAAGGAAATCTAGAATGCAGAAGAAGAGATGCAGGGAACAATGGATATAGAGCAAAAGACAATGGGAGGAGACCTAGAAAACAGGAGGAACCTAAAGCTTTGGTAACTCTTGATGGGGAAGGAGTCGATTGGACTGGTCATACAGAGGATGAGCAAGAGAACTTTGCTTTGATGGCTGACAGCAATTCAGGCTTAGACATTGAGGTAACATCTTGTTTAAAAGAATGTGTGGAATCATATGCTAAACTTAAAAAATTATATGACGAACAAAGAGAACAACTTGGTGATGCTAGTATTCAATTAGTTGCTCATCAGAAAAATCAACTTTGGTATAAGAAAAAGATTAGATTTATGAAAATTGATTTAGATGATAAAACTGATGTGCTTACATATCATAAGAAACTATTAGCAGAATTTATAAAAGAAAAAGAAGAATTTAAAACCAAACTTGAGAATTTTTAAAGGCCTTAGTAAATTGCTAAATAGTCAGATGAGTGAAAGGGACAAATCTGGACTTGGGTATGGAGATTAAGTACATGATGGTGTCTTAAGTTATGAAAATGAAGTTTTTCAAAGTGTATTTAACAGTAGGTCAAGTGATGTAGAAGATAGTCCTGTGCATGATAGATTTGCTAATGTTGAAGGCATGCATGCAGTTCCTCCTCTAATGACAGGAAATTATATGCCTTCAAGACCCGATAGGGAAATAGATGATTCTATGTTCACATATGGTCCAAAACAATCTAAAACTAGTGAATCTAATACTCAAACTAGTAATTTTGACTCTTGTGAGTCCAATTCTAGTACAGAAACACTTGAATCTATGCCTGAACCAGTTGTAGTTGAACCCAATGTTGTTAGTCAACCTAAAGTTTGGCCTGATGCTCCTATCATTGAGGAGTATGAGTCAGACAGTGATGATGAATATGTGATTCAACCTTCAAAAGAACAGGAAAGACCTAGTTTTGCTTTTATTCCTATGGAAACTGTTAAAGAACAAAAGACATATAGTCTAAGTCCTAAAGCTAACAAGAGAGACTGGAATGGTTTAATGTCCAAAAGGTTGGGTTTGGGATATAGGTTTACTAAAAAGGCATGTTTTCTATGTGGCAGTTTTAGTCATCTTATTAAAGATTGTGATTTTCATGAGAAAAGAATTGCTAAACAAGTTGAATTGAACAAAAAGAAGGGTAAGGGTACTGGTCAAGGGGAGAATAGACCAGTGTGGAACAATGTGCAAAGATTAAATCACCAAAACAAGTTTGTTCCAACAGCAGTACTAACTAGAACTGGTAGAATTCCAGTTAATACTGCTAGCCACAATAGCAACAACTAGTACTGCTAGGAAAGTTAATACTGCCAGACCCATTGTGAATGAAATCAGACCAAGAAATATTTTTTATAAGTCTCATTCACCTATCAGAAGGCCATTTAATAGAACAACAACACCAAAAGCAAAATTTTCAAATCAAAAGGTTAATACTGCTGAGGTAAAAGTATTTAGTGCTGTTGGGGGAAAAAGGGAAACTGCTGTTAAGCCCTCAGCAGGTTGTAATTGGAGACCCAAAAGACATTACTGGTATAAATTCTCCAAATACAATGGTGGATCAAATTCTAGAAAATGTGTTAATTTTGAAGATCCACTAGGCAGTCCCAAGCCCAAGATGGCTTGGGTCCCTAAGAGAAACTAATTTCTCTTATTTGATGTGCAGGATAATCCACAAAAAGCTTTAAAGAACAAAGGGATTGTTGATAGTGGATGTTCCAGGCACATGACCGACAACAAAGCCTACTTTGTTGTATAGTTTGTGAAATGATTTTAGTTAGAAGATGGACTTTAGATGATATGATGATGATTTAGAGTTCATTATATTCATTTCTGAGGGCTACATATGGTGCTGAGTTAGTTAGTGCTGCCAGTTGGATTAATACTGCCAGGCCAAAACTTAGTACTGCCCGGCTTGGTTGGTGCTGCTCAAAAGTGTTTCACAATGGTGTTGATGCTTGCATTGGGCTAAAGATGCAGTTTGGATTAGATTTGAGAGTACTAATGGGAAAGAACTAACAAGTTAGTACTGCCAGGCAAAGTTGGTGCTGCTAGGCATAAAGTTAGTGCTGCTAGGTAAAAGTTTGTGCTGCTTGTTACCGTTACTACTCTTGGTGAACATTACAGATTTTCATTAATTAATTATAACTGTTGAGATATTTCCGCCAACAACTTGCTTATACGGGTCTATGACTTGAAAATTCTTGATCTTTTCTTCTATAATACTCTTTCTTTAAGATAAAGACTCAATTTCAGTCGGTATCTCAAACCTAAAGGCACATCTTTATAAAATCCAATTAACTCTTTTTTTTTTCCAAATCCCTGCAAATCTCATCAAATCAAACATATCCCCACCTTACTCCAACTTTTTCAACACATCTATGGTGATTTGGAATTCGTTGATCAACCACAATATGGTCCGCATATTTAGAGAAAACATGAGGAAATTTAGAAATTTTATGTGATTGTGGACTTTCTTACATTTCATTTCGTACACATGTCCTTCCTGTAAGTCCACAATCTATATTTCTTATATTGAACGGTTTTGGAACTGCAAGTTCCCAGACATTAATGATAAGAAGCAAATTCATGCGATATTGTAGCAGGCGGTTAGTAGTAACAGAAGCATCCATAAGAAGTTCTCTTCTCCTTAATGATGTTGTTGGTACTGCTTGCCTAACAATGAATCTATTTTTCAAAACCTTGCATTGATGGGATATGAGGGTGAAACTTAAACAAACTAACGTTTCAAAATCCTCTTTTTCTCCTCAATGGGAAGTATTTGATTACATACCATCCTTCATTGTCTAAGTTCAAAATCTACAAGCTGGAATGAGTTTTCAATAAATATTGCTTCTGCTGTTATATGTTTGGTAACAAATCAAAAGTTTAATTTTTCTAAACTTATTTTTGATGGTATGTTAAGGAACTTGGATAATCCCTAAAAAGATAATTTCTTATGTACCAAGATTTTTTAATGGTGTTCTTAAATAAACCAATTGAGCCTTGGGTAAAACCTTTTATGATGTTTATATTACACCAGCTCATACTCTGAAGGTTTTATCAAATATATCCAGGAAAGGTGTAAAGTTTTCAAGAAAAGTCACTCCACTCTTTAATTCTATGTTGATGCCACACCAAGCACCTAAGGGTGAAGGTTCAGAACAACCCACGGAACCCCAACCAACACCCTCTCCTACTTAACCTAGTATAGGAGACCAACCCCCTGTGACTGATCATATCTAGCATGCACTACCAAGACTCTAGGGACTCTTTAGAGGGCACTAATAGGAGTGAAGGGGATCAGGTTCAGCCATCCCATGATAGTAATCTTTCAGGTGGTCCCACATTAACAGAGCTAAGGGTGGAAATGACCTTGTGGAGTTATTTTGTACTTCTTTGCACTAAACTTGTTCAAAACAGGGTTCTTGCTGGAAAGCCTCCAAGGAGCTCAGGCTTGCAAAAATTATTAAATTAAAGACAAGAATCAAGAAGCTGAAAAAGAAGAGTCACCCAGTAATCTTACACCATCAGGCATGGTTAAGGAGTGTCTCTAGGTTATCTATGAAGAGAAAGTTGGGAAGGAAGGAGTATGTATCCACACAGGGGAGGAAAAATGCCAAACCCATACCAACTTTGGATGACAGTACATTTGATGATCTTGATGCTCATCATGGTATAGACTATATGGACACAGAGGAACCAGTTATTGAGGGGAGGCTAAGTAAAGAATTGGGAAGTTAATGTGACACATGATTACAAGACATCTTAGAAAAAAGAAGGAAGCAATTGAGAACCAGTTAGTGCTGCTGGTAATACAGGAGTTAGTACTGTTGTACCAGAAGTTAGTACTGTGGGAGTTAGTACTGCTGTACCAGAAGTTAGTACTGCTACTCCAATGACTCCTCCTACTACAACAAGTGTGTTTGAAGATGAAGATATCTTTCTTGATGATGCTCTGGTAATGCTGAGTGACAAGACAAAGCTGAAAGGAGTGGCTATTAAAGAAGTTAAAGAATTTGATAGGCCTGAAAGATCTATCTTAACATTGAAGCCACTTCCATCAATAGACCCTAAAGACAAAGGTAAAGGGGTTTTGAAAGAATCACCAGTAAAGAAAGTTAAGAGAAGTGCTTTGGATGCTGCTCAGATTGCTAAAGATGCTGAAGTAGCAAGACTAGTCTTATGAAGAGCGAGACTAACTAATTCGGAAAAGGAAAAAGGAGGATAAGCAAAGACAGAACAAGCATCTGTAGACTACATTGCAAATTTATATGATGAAGTTCAAGCCAAGATGGATGCTAGTGAAGAGTTAGCTGCTAGACTACAAATGGAAGGAAAGATGATGTATACAGTTGAAGAAAGATCAAGGTTGTTAGCTGAATATTTTAAAAATAGGAAGAAACAGCTTGCAGCAGAGAGATCAGCAGCTATCAGGAACAAACCTCCAGCAAGAACTCAACTGAGAAGCCTAATGATCGACATGCCTATGCATACAGGTACGATATAAAATGCTCAGCTAAACAAAAGCTCTTGAAGGAGATTCAGGCCCCTATACATCAAGGCAAGAAAGAGTTGCAGACTTTGTGCGCCTATTGGGTCTGCAGAAGGATGAAGGATGATTGAGAAGATGAATAGATGAGTGGTGGTCGTGAGGAGGAGGTTCTTGAAGAACCTGACAGTACTAAAGTTGAAGTCAAGCAAGAAAGAAATACAGAAAGTACCAGAAAAAGGCCAGGTATAAGACTTAAGATGAAAGCTATAAAGAAGTCTAAAAGGTAAAAGATAGACTCTGATCTTAAAGAGGAAGAGCAACTAAAATCTTTTCTGATGATAGTTCTTGATGTAGAAGGAGAAATTGATTATGAAGCTCTAGACAAGAGGTGTCCAATTGTTGAATGGGAGTCTAAATTTTATCATACTGATAGATATGGAAAACCTCATGATTATTACAGAGTTTTTAGAGCTGATAGAAGTTCAAGATATATCAAGACTTTCACTGAAATGGTTTCAAGGTTTGATAGATTGGACTTCATTGAGTTACATAGTCTAGTGATGAAGAGATTTGAAACATCAACTCCAGAAGGAATTGATCTAATTCTTTGGGGTAGTTTAAGGACTATGTTTGAGGCAAATGCAGAAGATGATCTTTGGAAGAACCAAGAGGAATGGATTCTTAAGAGTTGGAATTTCTATGATAAACTGTGAGTTTATATTCTTGGTGATAGAAGATGGACTGAGTTTTACATGATAGCCGGAAAGAAGTATCACTTATAAAGGAAACTCTTGAGAGGATGTTGGCTTTGAGATTGATAGTTGAATCTGAAAGTGAAGCTGTTTTTGATTTACTTAGATTCATTCAAAAGCAAATTGATGAATCTGGAAGCCATGATGGGAGTGAGAAGGATCTTTAAGTGTTGGTTTTATAACCACACAACAAATGGTCATCAGTTCACCATGTCTAACAGACATCAAGAACTGGCTAGTCCAGAGCAAACGGCTTCTGGTAAAGACTTCTCAAATCCGTTAATGGCTGATAGTTTGCCAAAAACTATATGGTAATCAACTCACCATGCTTCACAGTAAAGAGTTGGCTAGTCCAAAGCAAACGGCTCTTGGTAAAGACATCTCAAATCCATTGATAGTTGATAGTTTACTCAAAACTATATGGTTATCAATGCACCATGTTATTACAATAAAGCATTGGCTATTCCAGAGCAAACGGCTACTGGTAAAGAAATATCAAATCCGTTTATGGCTGGTAGTTTGCCAAAAACTACAAAGCCAACTTAGTTGGTGTAGCTGTGTTGCTGAGTTGCTGAGATTGTATGGATGGTGCCAAAGACTAGAAGTTAAAGAATTTCAAGTTTACAAAGTAACAAAAGTGTTCAAGTTCATCAAAAAGCAGATTAAAGAGTAGCAGTGTGTTTGGATACATCCTCCTAGTGTTCAAGAAGCTCAAACTGAAGAAACATGAAGGTTAACAAGTGAACATCATGTTTAGGGGAGGATTGTTGGGTTTCAGAAGTTTCTACAACTTAGTGCTGCTACTTATACAAGTTACTACTGCCAGTTCTACTTAGTGCTGCTGGTGAAGAATGCTAAAGATTCAAGAAAATAGACTAAGTAGTTAGTACTGTTAGTTATAAATAGTTAGTACTGCTAGTACATTGTTAGTACTGCCAGTATAGTTAGTGTTGTTAGTAGTAAGTTAGTACTGCTAGCATATAATAGTTAGTACTGTTAGGAGATATGCATGAGTTATTATAGGAATAGATATGCATTATCTCTTCACACGTTTTGTAAGCCCATTAGGGTTTTCCTTGGTGTATAAAAGGAACCCTACGGCACTAGTTAGATATAAGTTTCATACACAAGTTTCACAAATATTAATAGTTAGTAATCTGTAACCTAGCAGATTAATAGTAATCAAAGTTCTGTTTTATTCATTGTTCTTCTTAGCAATATAAGTTAGTTTCTGCATAGCTTATATTGTTCATAGTCATTGTTTCTCTTGTAGTTAGTTTGGATCTATCCAGATTGGCTACCACCCTTAACAGGCTAGAAAGATCTATTAAGTCTGGGATCTACATCATGGCACTAGTCACGGCACTGGCTACGGCACTGGCTATCTCTAAAGAATCAACATTACTTGCTTTCACTTGAGAAACAATGGGTTTGTTTCTTGAATTACGAACTTTTGATTTGTTATCAATAATTTTCAACACATCTTGTGCACTTCTCTCCAAAAGATTGCCACCGGCGGCAGAATTCAAAGAATCTTGATCGGATGGGTTTAAACCATTGTAGAAGGTATCGAGTTGATGCAAGATTCGGTTAAAACTGTGAAGTGGTCTTTGCTCGAAGGGATTCCTTGAATCGGTTCCCTGCCCCTCATAAAATGTTTCATCAAAACGTTGTTGAAAATTTGAAATTTCATTCCGGAGATTTGTTGTTTTTGAGGGAGGAAAGAAATGGTTAATAAACTTGGACACAAGATCGTCCCAAGTGAGAATAGAATGAGAAGGTTCTTTGTCGAGCCAAATCCGGGCTGGACCATCGATAGAAAATGGAAAAAGCATAAGCTTAATCGATGTCTCGGGCACATCTTTGTACTTCAACGTAGAAGTAATCTTGTTAAAATATCGAATATGAGCATGAGGATCTTCTTTCTCAAAACCGAAGAATTGTTTTGAAGTTACAAGATTGATTAGACTATGCTTGAGCTCGAAATGCTCAGCGGGAATGGGTGGTACTACGATTGCCTCCGCATAACCCTCGGTGGGTGCACGGAGTAATTCCGCCATAGTACGTTGATCGGCCATCGTAACTACGGGAGTCTCTACAAGAGAAAACGGTTCGACTCTTTGTTTAGAACGTCTACGATTACGACGTTTCGGATTCGTAGAAGTAGGATTCGTAGAAGGTTCACCAACGAATTTTGAAGAAGAGCGAGTTTGCATACACTAAGAACAAAATAAGAGAAAATAAAAATATTTTTGTAACCGATAATCAAACAAGTGTACGGTAGCTCTCTAGAAAACGCACAAAGAAGCGGAGGAGCGGGAAAGCGCGAAGCTATTAAAAACCTTCTCCTTTCGGGTCGAAGTTCGTAGGATCGACCCTCCTTATACCTATATTATAGTTTGTAATATAAATATGAGCCCGAATACACAAGTGAACAAAGGTTGTTTTTGTGGTTTTCATTTTTTGTATTTTTGAGTATTGAAAAATATTATAAATGGAAAGCGATAACGTCACGGGGAAGGGTTCTTCAAAACCACTAATTGATTGTAATTATACTATACTATATTAATACACAAAAGTATATGAAATAAATTCCCAAGTTGCCTTGAAAATATTTCACACACAAATATATAATAATACGATACGTATGTTTTCCGATAGTATTTTTACCGAGTTGTTTCCAACAGATTATGAAATTGAAACAACGTTCTTGTTTTGGACAATGGTATTTGAATAAAACAAAGATTAATTTGATTTATCTAAGCTATAATATTTTTTTTTTTTAAAAAACAACAATTAAATAAACATGCAAAAGCAATTATGCACAAAATCAATGTACGGGAACAATAAACGCGGAAAAAATAAGCAACTATACTAAATTTAACTCCTAAAAATGCAAATAAAATTTCTAAACCTAAATTAAGGCAAAAGAAAATTTTAGGAAAAAGAAAATTATTTTTTTTGATTATTTCTGTATTTATTATGAATTAAAAACTAATTAAATCTATTTAAATCCTAGAAAATAGCAAATTAAGTACCTAAAATTCTAAAAAATGATTTCTAAGCTTAGAAAAGTCTAAAATACTATAAAAACTCAGAAAAATATTTTTAACTACTTTTTATAATAAAATCCTATTTTTAAAATTAAATTTAAAAGCTTAAAAATGAAAATAAAAATCTAAAAAGGGTAAAAATGATTTTACTGAATGTAAAACTAAAAGTAATTAATCTAATACTAAAAACTAATTTTTTTGAATTTTTATAAAAACTTTTTCTATTTTTTTATGATTTTCGAAAGTTTTAATCTAAGAAAAATAATAAAATTTAAACTATTAAAGAGAAAAATCTGGAAAAATCACTAAAAGTCCTAAATCATAAAAGGAACAAATGAAAAATAATATCAATCAAAAAGCCAAACAAATAAGCCATAGAATAATCAGAATAAGCTACGGCTTATTTTTATAACAAGGACATAAAAAAGTGTTAAAAGGTTTTTGTGTACAAAAGCTCACGGATGAGCTAATGTAGCACAATGGTAAGGTATGTGTGGGTTTGAGCAAGAGGTCGTGGGTTCAAGTCCCAGCAACAACTTTTTGTATATATTTTTTGTTATTTTTGAAAACTAAAAGATCACAAATGAAAATAAGCTAACACTAAATACTTTTAACAAAAGAAACTACTTAAGATAAGCCCTAGATAAGCTAATAATCAGCTAAAATGATGACAGAAAGCTAGACTATGTTTTTGGTTTTTTTTTCACTTAAATTAAATAAGCCTAGAAGTCACAAAAAGCTAGCCTAATGAAAAGCTAAACAACTAATAAGCTAATTTAACTTAGGCAGCTGAATAACAAGAAACTTAGCACATATCTCAAGCCTAAAGTTGGAAAAAGGCTCAACAAGTCTTATTTTACAAAAAAACCATTTTTTTTCTTTTTTTACAAAAAAAAAATCAAAACAGTTCTTTAAGCTCACTTTGAGTTTAATTTTAAGCAACCAAATAAGCTTTTTATGCAATGAAACTTGGTTTTCCTTAAAGACTGACTTAAAGACTACTAGAAAATGTTTTTTTGAAAAGATTTTAGACAAAGATAGCTTAAAAAAATAAAACAGATTATATTCTAGTTACTACTGTTTTTGGCATTTTGAGGTTTTTTATGAACTTTAGAAGCTAATGTACCCTATTAAACAAGCTAGAAATTTAAAATTAAGACTTAATCTATTTTAACCTATATCTAATCTATAAACTTACTCAATTTTAAATCCTAAAGCTTATTTGAGCTAGCTTAAATGCTAATGAAAAGGAAAACAGTAGTAACAGCAGTTACTACTGCTGATGCAATTGACCAAAGGAACAAAACCAATTTGCAGGTTACCTTTAAAGGTAAACCTGCATTAGACACTCAAAGAGAGTGTGTCAAAACACTAATCAAGCAAAAACCAGGCCTATGAAGACTTGGATAAATTTTTAACAAGCTAAGAAACATGAAAAAGTCCCCTGGTGCAGGAACAAAGAGTTAAGCCTCAAAATGATATTAAGCTTAAACTAATCCTTCAAACCTGCTCAAAACCTAATCAAATTTGAAAATTAAACTAACCAAAACAAATTGCACAATTCAGTTTGACTTTAAGAGGTCAAACTGCATTAATCCAAACACCCCTTTAACTATACTTATAACCATTTAAGCTTATGAAATGAAAATCTATTGAACCAATCTTAGATACCAGATAATAACTAGCTTATAATAAGACTAATAAGCATAAACCTATAAGCTAATAAGCCAGAAATCAACAAGCTACACTAATCTACTTAATTTTGGTTTTTAATGACAGTTTATAAGAGATAAGTAAAAACTAAGATTAAGACTATGAAACTAAGAACTAACAGCATTAAACTAACATATTAAGCATATATAAGCTGAAACTAACAAGAATAAGCAAATTAAGCAGTTATTAAACTAAGAAATTAAGACATAAAGCTAAATAAGAAACTTACTTAAGCCTTAGCTAAACAAAGGCTATATTAAGCTCAAATGAGCATCAACAGCTCTAGCTTATCCTTATGGATAAGCTAGTAAAGTCCTTGGAAGCTCATCCCTTGCTAGCTTCCCTTCCATAAGCCTTATATCAAATAGCCAAGGTTTTTAACTGTTTTTAAAGTTAAAGTAGATTAAAGACTAATTGAGCTTAACCTGAGCTTATAGACTCAGATAAGCTTGTAGAGAGCTTGTGAGAATAGCTTATGAAACATTTGATCAAAATATTTGAGATTTATATAAAAAGCTTATAAGTAAACAAGTGATGAAACTAAACTTATGATTTTATTAATGCTAAAAACAGATTACAGGATTTGAAAGATGAAATTACAAAGACTAAAAATTACATTTAAATGAAAAATAAGCTAAAAGCTAAATTAAGCTATTCTAAAAGCTACCTTCGATACGTGTGTGTGTGAGAGTGTGTGGCTATATATAGCCTGTCTCTGAAGCTTCTAGTCCTCTTGGTAGTTACACGCTCCTTCCTCTCTTGGCCCTTGATCATATGCTAATCATTGGATGCTTCTTATCCACCGTTAGATCATTATTGAGCTCATACGGATTGCCAGCGTGGCAATCCGTGGTTTATAGCCTCTTGTGCTTTCTTTGTGAGTATAATTAGTGTAAATGACCATTTTCCTTGTGCTTCCTTCAATCCAACGTGGCATTCCTTTTTGGGTATTGGCCAATGAGAGGCTTAAGTGACGTTTTACCCTTGCCATGTTGTATTTTGACACCTGAATTACCCTTTCTAGCCCTCAATTTAAACTTGCCCTATGATTTGACCATGGGTGAAAAGGAAGAAGAAGGTGAATAGTAAAACCACTTTTCCCGCTTCTTTTAACTTATAAGGGGTGCGTTTGATTTGTGTTGACCCGGGGGTTGACTTGGATTTTTTTTAAAGGAATGGGCCATGGGATTTGGGCCGGGTAAATGGATTGGTTTTTTTGTTATAAAGAAATAACGGGTGTTAACTTTTTAAGTTATAAAAGTTAACACCGTTAGGTTTTTAGGGATTATTTTTGTTAACTTTGAGGGACGGGTTTGGTATTTTTGGGATTTTTGTCTTGTTGTGACTTTGACTTTAGTTGACCATTCTTGACTTTTGATAACTTCCTCCCGGCTCTTTGCGTGCTCTTCCGTTCCCGTGTTCGTTTTTGCCCGGTTTTAACCGTTTTCTTGTGATTTTTGCTTTATCCGTACCTACACAATCACAAAGACAAAACAAGCAAAATACAAGCCTTTTATGCACAGTTTTGGTCTTTTTAGGGTTTATTTTGATATAAAATGGATATGTGTTTTCACACATATCAATGGCGTATCCAACTTTCTGCCCAATACAACGTATTCGTTCAACTGATTAATATGGCGTATTCATTTCTATTGAATACGACGTATCGATCATCTGATACATTATCAGTAGCTTTAAAATTCGTGTTTAATTTCCGCGCTTAATTTCCTATCATTCTTCAAAACAAATCCTGCCGATATTTTTACCTTTGTTACAGATCATACTTATCAGAGCTAGTTGATTGAAGAAGAGATGACGAACATGGAAACAAAATCAACCATGAGAGAATTCATGACTAATG